>JAMKCH010028480.1:0-22246 GCA_023653785.1 Ophioderma brevispina | reverse complement strand
TCGGACTTAGACTGGTACCATGCCGATCATAGCGCTTGCAGATAGTTGAACTCGATGGTTAATATACCTCGCAAAACGTGTTATAGGGCACCAGCGATGATCATCGAGGTCAAACTTACCAGAACAGTCGAATAAGATTCTACAACAAGAAAGTCATCGATTATTGCGTCCAAATAATACGTTAATGAGCATTATGAACATTTAATGATTAAAACATAGTATAAATCAATCTTTAAGATTTGTATAGGTCTCCATGTTGTTCTCTTTTGTTTTATCACCAAAGAAATAAATTATTTTACATAGAATTATCAAAGAGGTTCAAACTCACTGGAGCAATGTCATAATTAAAGCCACGAACAATGAATAATACTACTACCCCGGGCGAAGGTACCCTCATTTTTAATAATTGACCTTTTACTCTTGTCACCCCACCCGGAATTTCAATACGCATTACTACTTGTTTACAACACGTTTTTTTTTTGCACTTTCAATGAAATTTATCGTCTATCAGCAGTTTTGTGTTTTTGTTGACATGTCAATAACCTAAACCCTAAACCCCGAGTAATCGCAAGACACGATGGGAGGGGGGTCACCTGAATCAGACGGTACACATTCCAACTTGGCGGTCAAATGGCGCCGCCCGCGGCCAACATGGCAGCCTCCAGGGGAAAAAACATGGCGAAGTTCGATCTTTATAAGTATATCATTCATGGCCTAATTTGTTTGACATGGTGCAGTTCATAATAAAGTCAATATCACATAGAGCTGTACACAGTATTGTACTGTTCACAGAATTATATTAATCCTTTGGGCCCTATTATTCTCTATTAAACTAAAAATCGGCCTAAATGTTTCGGGTAGACTGGTAGGCTGTGCAGATTGATTTTTTATTTCATTAAATGCGTCAAACAAAACATTTCAAAACAACATGAATTCAGTGAAATACAAAGGTGATTAATAAAAGGCACAATTTCTGATTGTCTATTTAGGACACCCCACTACCTGTCCAATTTCTTGATCTAATGATATTTATTGGTTACTTGGAAGGTACAGCAGATATCAGATATGCCCACCCAGGTCCAACTCAAAAAACCCCCTGACAGCCGGTATAACATATTGTGAAAGTTGCCTAAAAAGCTCAACAACACAGAAATTTGGATAATTAAACCCATGAATTCAAGTTTTTTTCTCTGAAAAGTGTGGCCATCTCTTGTCATACTGACAAGTCAGTGATAATTCTAAGAATAACGTCATGGTTTACAAACCGACAATACCACTAATATTTTGATTTGCAATCAAAAATTTTGATTGGTTACTTCAGAGGGCAATATCATGTTTTGGGTCCCGTAATGAGCCAATCAGACATTCTGTACCATGAGCATTAAGAAATTGCATACACCAACCTTTTGTGGGCTGCTTCCTCCCTACCTCCATGCGGACTAGGGGAGCTATCATACATCCCCACCAGCAGTTTTAGTCGTGTTGCCATGGCGATGCCTCTGTCTTCCATTCAAGGAACCAACCACCATCACTTCGAACCGCTGGGATTCCTGTTTTCCAAGACAGTCACCACATCACCCTTACGGAAGTGCGAGTTCATCTGGTGCCGGGTCCTCGGCATTGTTTATCATACAGGCTTTGGCAAGTCACATCTGTAGTTTCAAGATTATAATGATAAACAGATATAAAAAGTATAATATGTTTCTTCAAGAACCATCCATCTTACATACATTGTATTCACACAAAACTTCAAATTCTTCATTGGCCCCTCAAGATCAGAAGTGCTTTTTAAATGGTTAAATGTTTTGCCAGATTTTGAGCATAAACTCTACCCATACTGGTGTTTTAAGTTCGTATGCACAAGATTTGACCATGTCTAAAATTAACGTGGTCTAATTGCCATTGAAGGTGCAACGAGAGATTTCAGCTTCAAGGCTCCTAAACAATCTAAAGTACTGATTTTGCCCGAATTTCAATCTTTAGCCTATAATCAAAACTACTGATCCCCATCTAAAGTTGAAGCTGAGAAATGTTTTCTTTCTTCTTTTGGTAATGCAAAAATATGAATGTCTAATTTCATATAGAGCAAATACGAAATTCAGCCTTAGAAAGAAAGCAAATCAAAATCGCCTTTTTTCTCTCTTTTATGTCATTTCTGCTGTAGCCAAATACCAGGTAAAAATCTCTTGAGTGTCTAAGTATATAAAATTACTATGGTGACACATATTTGGGTGTTTCACAATCTCCTCGTTGCACTCTTTAAAAGTCTCACCCAGAAAAGACATTTTCCTTGCATTAACAGTAAGTAATATTAGTATTTATTTTGAAATTTCTGTTTAACGTTTAAAAAATTGAATAACTGTCCACTTTTGGAGACAAACTAATGTTTGGCATACCAAGGTATAACTTTGGTCTAACTTTGTTTACATACAGACCTCTAAAAAAGCTTGATGGCTGGTATTCTGAAAAGGATTCTAACATTAGACCGAGGTTTCAAACCAGGGTTAGTCCTAACACGAGCACACTTTTCCTTCAAAATACTGTGAAAGTGAAAAAAATCTCTGGATGGCCAAAACAAGCCCATCCATAGGAATTTTCCTCGTCTGTTACGCCACACTTCTAGAGCATGTTGGAAGAGTGTGAGTTCCACTCCAAGACTAACCTGGCTTAAACCTGGGTCTAAAGTTAAACTCCTTTTCAGAATACCGGCCTTTTATTTATTAAAACAAAATTTAAACATAATGGAAAAAAGTTTCAAACTCTATATAAATTTAATGATTGGGAAGTTATCATAATGCTAACAAATCAATAATTCCTTGCACAATCTGAGGTCAGAATTTGGTTTAGAATAGAAATTGGAATTTCTTTTCATTAAGCATTACAGTAAGACTAGGACATTGAAGTACAATAATCACAATTAGCAAGGCTTACCAATATTCAATACTTCTTAATGTGCTTATGTATTGTCTCAAATTATAACCAAGGAAGCAAAAAATGGGCTAATTGCAGCTCATAAAAGTAAGCCGCAACCTTGATAAAATAAATTTGCTCTTGATCCCGGAACCATGTTCTTAATCCCAAGTTCCTGCCCTTTTCCAAACAAACCAGAACAGTCCTACCATTGATGTTGTGGTTTGGGCCAATCTGGTCTTCAATTTTATAGCAATTTGGAATCAATTCCACTGTGTATCTGTCAGATTTACACTGTAATTTGTATTTAAACAGACCCTTCTCTGTGAAGACAACGCACAAGCAGAAAAGTGTATTGTGAGTAGCCTATATTATAGTTCTTAAAGGTGCAACGAGAGATTTCACATATCAGGTGTCCCTAAAAAAATTGAAATTACCAATTTTTGTCCTGATGTAAAGCTTTCCATCAATAATATCCCCATCTGAAAGGATTAAGCTGAGAAATGTTTCTTAGGTACACAAATTGTGTATAGGAGCAAATACGAAATTCAGCTTACATTGAAATATGAGCAAATCAAAATCACCTTTTTTTCTCTCTTTTAAGACATTTCTGTAACCAAATAAAAGGTAAGACATCTATTTGAGTGTCAAATCTATATCAAATTACTATTATGACACAATATTTGGGTGCCTCAAAATCTCTCGTTGCCCCTTTAATATGACAGATGGTCACTGTGCCCCAGATTTTAAAACACGCTCCAAGAAAACATAATTCAGATGACCATAACAACACCTTTTGCAGTAATGTATGCTCACCTTATAAATACATATGCTGCAAGTTGCACCGCGCACACATGCCACATACTCGGGCATTTTTTGTGTGAGCGTGTGCACGCACACACATGCACGCACACTCAGTGTGGTTTTTGCAGGGATCTTTAGAGAGAAGGTAATTTTTTGTCATGTGACCTATTTCTCTGTCGCTCTTTTTTTTTTTACTTCCAATAATTGAATAAGGCCTAAATCTCCAACTCCTTGAGCAAATTAGCACAGCTACCAGTGTGTGTGTGTCTATATCCTGTCACATCAGGTGAATGAGAATAAAGATTGTTTCTGAAACTTGATCCTCCAACAGATAAAATATTCACTCCGGAAAAGCATTTCATCGCTCAAACTCCACTGATTGGAAGAGTACATGAAGCAGAGAACACAGCGCTGGGAGAGGGTGCTGCTTACAGTGCCTAAATGACCATGTAGGCCCTATAAAAAACATTAGTTGTTGGGGGGATAACGTAGCCATTTTACAACAAAACAATACAGTTTGCACTTGTTCCTATCTAAAAAGTAGTACAACTATCTAATAATGAAGATCTTTCCATAAGAAGAGCCCAATAAATTCACCCTTTCTTAGTGTTAAACCACACACTGACCATTGCACTATGGTGGGCGGCCTACGCTATGGCACACATTTCCACAAACGACCCTACACAGGACACTCATCAACCCCAGGCAGGGTAATGTACATACCTCATCACTACTAACAACAGTCATCACTAGCATATAACCCAAAATTGTCATCAGAAGAGAAGAACCCTTTGTGATTTAGTCTGCAGATTTATTATCATTTGTAGAGCACAAAACCACAACAGTACATGTACTATACAGTACTTGTACAGGGATATTTGTTCACTTAGCTCAATATGTACATTGTACAGCCACTGGTCCAAGTCCTTTGGCTATAGCATTGTGTCAGTGCTTCCACACTATAGCCCAATAAACCCTTATTGCAAGGCATATACAGTAATCAGGGAAGTATATTCCTACGAAAAACTGAAATCAGTGCCTTATCAATAAACTTGCCAGCATAATCCAAGGTGTGCAAAGTTAGGAACTCATTGGCACTACCTTAAAAGAACAAAACCTTGTTTATTTGATTAATTAAATACAACACTGGGATATTCTGGATATATTCCATACAATTACCAGCCCTTTGGAATGGCCGGGGGGGGGGGGGGCACTTATCCCAAAGTGGTATGATGCGGTGAAACAAGGGAAAAACGCATTACAGGCGATGTACGCGCGTACATGATTAGGTGGCAAAAAACAACAAAATGTGGGAAAAAGGGTGTGTTTTTGCCTAATCCTTCAAATTGTGATGTAGTGTTTAGGTAGTAATTTAACAGAGACAACAAATATTGTTTTAATAAAGCAAACAAGCTACTAAAGGTATATTAATGACACAATGCATGTTTACTTGTTTAAGCTAGCAATTTTAAAACTGACAAAAATACTTCTTTAGTGTAGCGGAAAAAAGACAAAAATACTCGTTTTTTAGGGTTAGTTTTAGCGTTGGAAATCTTGTTAGGGTTGCATTTGGAAGTTCCATGTTCACGCATCATATCCAAATTTTAAAAAAAAAAAAAAACCCCACCCCCCCCACCCCCGGTTTTTCTGAAAGACACTCAGTGAACCAATACAATTCCGCCATGCCTTCCATATGTTCTGTGTAGGATGGTGTGAATTTATCTGGTAAATCTTGAAGAAGTAGGGCTCAACCCATTGTGGAAACAACAGGCTAACTTCGAAAAACAGTTTTTTTTGTAAATTTGGTTTGAGTGAGTTTTATGCACTGTAGAGGTTAATGGATCCGAATATTTTAGCTGGATTGTTATAAAATCAATGCATGGCTATGCTCAGTTTGACGAAAAACTAGTGCTGACATTATCTACAGTGTCATTACGGTACATTGAGTCATCCAATTTATCCGTATCATTTCCTAAGGCCTGATAATATTCCTGGAAGTGTCTTTCATGTGCACTGCATTTCATCATGACATGGAAGTCCTAATGTTAGCTTTGTGGCAACAATAAATTACACTAGTAGAGTCAACAAACAACAACAAACCAAAGGAGAGAGAGCTACATAAGGACGACAAACAAGCAAACAATTTAGTCTGACTTAAAAAAAAAAAAAAAAAAAAAAAAAAAAAAAAATATCATTTCATATCTCGACATTATTTTAGTAGTGCTACTTTAGAGACAGTAGTGTATGAACAATTCAGGGGAAAAATCCTCTTGGGTCAAAAAAAAAAAAATAGGGGGTCTGGAATTGACCCCTACAGTACGTCGGACAAGTTCTTGGTTATTTTGAAGTAATTATTAAACTGCATTTCTTTCATGCAAAATGGTTAGTAAAATTCCAATTCTATGACATTACGTGCACATTTGTGGCCCTTTTCCGGCCCTCTTTATGCTATGCATGGGCTCATACTTTCATATGATCCGCTGGGACCTGCATAAAGTTGTGGTGGACAGGGTTTGCCCTCTTGAAATTTCCACGGGGGAGGCCACTTATATTTCAAGGTGGATATTTCAGCTCAGGTATGGCCCCCAAAACGTACCCTAAGCGAGTATTCCACTTGGCAAGAAAACACCAAAGCACGGAGTTTGGTGATGTTGCACCCTAAGCACGTAGTTGGGTTGATTTTGCTACCCTTAACAAGCATTGTTTGATTTTAATATCCTAAACAAGTAATTTGCACGACAGTTAAAAATACACCCTAACCACGTATTTTGAAAAGTTTGCTACCATAAACACGCACGTTCATAAAGGTGCCGTTAACCATACAATAAACATCGGGCTATGTGGCCCCTGAGTTGATAAAGGAAATTTTTTAAATGTTTTTATCACTGATTTCATGAAGTTTTCTATTTGATATCAATTTGTGCATGATCTGAGCCTAAGGGCCCATAGGTTACATTTAAATTCCATTAACATTTAAAAATTGCAAGTCTTTTTAAAGTTTTTGTCCTTATTTCTAGGAATTATGAGTCTTGTAGGATGTCGTAATTGACAGGTTTTTCTGCAAATTCAGCAATTTCAATGTACTAAACCTGACAACTGCATATCATGTGACTGGTTTTGATTGACATAATTAGAGGAAGACCGTAATTCAGTTCTCGCGCATATTAGAATGTAACGATCAGTCACAAAAAAGAATGGAAATCCTATATTATCAAAGGCTGAATGTGTGGAGGAGACGCCGACGACATATAGAAAAGAGCTAAAAATAAGGCCGACAATGGTATTTAAAAATCACTCGGGGAGGAATCTACAGGTGAAAATCAGGGGAAACTATGGACAAAACCACTATTATCCAGCATTTTTATAATGTGATTTTTTTACAAGTATTCAAAATTATCACACCTCAACAAAAACGTAATTTGTCGACGTTGAAGCATACCCTTAATTTTGAATTTTTTTTTGATGATTTGATTACCCTAAACAATGTACGCGCGTACATCGACTGGTCTCAAAAAAGACCCCCTAAGTTACGGTTTTGGTACACGAGCATGATAATCCACCTTGGAAAACAAGTGGCCCCCACGGGGAAAAATTTCACGTGTTATGCCATATGTTGTAGTGAATGTTATAAATGCCAAGTTTTAATATAAAGCGTTTGGACACATTGGATGTGAAAGTGATATGAAGCAACAAAAGTTCTGTAGCTCAAATTTATGTGTCCTTATTGTCAAATTCTGTACATTATCAACAATGTCCAAAAGTGGAAAAAGTACTTGCAAGTGGGCCCTATAGATACCTTACCATATCAAATGGCATTGCGTTGGACGGATATTGTGTCAGAACAGGAAATGTGGACCACTCTAATACTCTTGCTTATCGGACCATGATGAATGATAAGGGGCCTCCTAAATAAAACTAAGTTGGGTTGGCTAAAAAGAATGTAGTTATGAAAGAGCTTTAATTAAGCTTCGCTCTGCTCTCAGAACATCTGGATGCACCACGGATTAAAGGTTTACAGATTAGCTTAACCAACTTTCTCCACCAATTATATGAAGGTGTAATTGAAGGATTTCTCAATAGGCGAGCCACAGCCAGATCTGTGCCATGAATAATTGTTGGTTAGACCACACAAATCTTCAAATACTGTAGACAATAAAAAAAGGCGCAATTTTTTGCATCACCAAATTTTTTCACTGTGCTCATGGCCGTCCATGGCCTGTAAGCAAATATAATGAGAATTATTTGGTCTAATTAATATCAAAAGCAAAACTAAATAGTATCCCATGGATAAATGTTTCCAATTAGTCTCAAATCTGTTAGTAGGTGAATGGCCCTATTGCCATATGCCATGCTGCCTAAAATGAAATTATATTTTCTCCCAGTTGATACTGCTTATTTAGTACAAATCATCTGTCTAGACCCCACGGACAAAAGTACCTTCAAACAAGAAACACACAATGGTCTGTAATACTAAACCCATTGAGCTGAACGGAACTTGAAATAGAAAAGTGAGAGAAGCAGCAAGTGATATAAAAACAACTAGTTGAAAATGAACAAACATGGACAAGCTGTGAGGCCAGCTCCAAGTGAGCCAAAGCCAAGTAATGTTGGCATGTGATGACACTCACTGGGAAAAAAAATGCCTCAAACCAATAGATCCTCTCTACTAGGCCAAAGTCAAAATATTAATTGTAGGGCGGGGGTAGTATACAATGTACTTGGAAATGGGTACAGTCACCTTCCAAATTTAATTTTTCAATCAGAAAGTTTCAATTAAAATGTTGCTGCTTCAGGGTCATCGTTTTAATTTAATTGAAACTTGATCACTTTTGATTGGCATTATTCTCTTGCCTCGAACTAGTGTTAATGCAGCGATAATCATGACCATTCCATTAATTCAGACTTATTCCCACACCGATTTTTCAAAATGGTGGGGCATGGCAAAATATAAGTGTGTGTGTGTGTGTGTGTGGTGTGTGCGTCATGTGTGGGGGGTTTTGTGTGTGTGCACATCTGTGGTGTGTGTGTGTTTGGCCTACAAAGGGTACATGTAGGGTTTTCATGATACCATAATAAACTTCGCATTGTGGGCAGATGCAAACAGATTCTACATTGTGGGTTAAAAAAAAATTGTACGAAAAACAAACCCCTCCTGTGGGGGTATTCCTTTAGGACTTAACTGAAAATCTCTAAAATGATCAAAATGGACCTATAGGGGGGTGGGAGGGGGGGTCTACCCTTTATTTTTCCTCTGCAAAAACAGGGTTGGTCAAGTTGATTTTTACACCCAGAGAATGGTAGAATAATAGAATTATACTTTTTATCCACATTTGAAAAATGTTTTGTTGGTAGATTTACTCCATGTACAGTGATACGCGCCCACGCATTTTATCACACAATTTGCTATTGTGTGTGTGTGTGTTGTGTGTGACTGAATGCATGCGTGCAGCGTGTAGTGTGATACGTTTGTAATAGGGTCTAAATGTGATGGTTTGAATACATGTAGGCTACATGTACCATTCCTTGAATGATACAGATTTCAAGTGACTTGGAGAGTAGGGGGATGAGGCTGATGAAAATGGATGCACCTCCAATCAATGAGGCTAGTAAAAAAATCTCAATCCTTGGCACAGTCCGTACATTCCATTACGCCAGGTATTTAGAAAATTACACCCCTGGTTTGGGGTATGATATATGATACCCAATTACACAAGGCAGTTCATTGTCATGTATTTACAGTAACAACTCACTGAACCGAGTCCTTGGTGGATGAGCATGTTGTAACTCAATAGGAATTATATAAAAGGAACTTTACTGTCATGCCAAGAAAACAGCACTTTACTGTCACCAAACAGAAAAAAAAACAAAATACAAAAATTTTAATGCATAAGGCATGTTATCCAAAACAGCGCCACCACTTGATCAGCCATCTCTCACCCTGAGAATTGTACCAATTAAAACTTATGTGAGGATGCATACCGTGATTGATTTAATTGTTCATCTTTGATTCTTTGTGTACAGGAAATCTCAGCCGGATGAGTAGTATGGATCGAACAATCGACATGCAATGATCCGCATCAATTGAGCCAAAGGTGGATGCCTTTGCTTAACAAAAACAAAATCAGTTACATACAAACTATCACATATAGACCACCCAACAAGTCAATTAAACCCAATTAACATAGGTTCACACAAAGGGCAAATTACAAGTGGATTATACTCTTTTCTTTTTTGGTATAGCTTGAATTTTAATTTTTCGATTTGTCTATATTTTTTCCCCGAAGTAATTTTTTTTGTTGCATCGGCATGTACAGTCCAGACCAGTCACAGCCTTCCTTTTGCCAAAGTAGAATGAATAACAACTTATCAATGCTGAAGAATCCAAGCACAGGAAACCAGTGGGACAAAAACATCCGAATGGTAAAACTTTTAGGCATGCAAATGTAGGCCTACATTTATTAATTACTGCACTGCTGTACTATACATGACGCATATACAGCGTATCAAGGGAGCATTACTATTAATAAAGACAATGAGATTGGGTATGTATTGGTATGTACAACATGTTTTAGTATTTTAAAGGGGGAGGACCCGATTTAGTCTCTACATTTTTCATCTTGTGAATGGCCTTAACCCTCCCAAACCCAAAAATCTGTAAGTTTTCTCGCCGATATTTCAAATCGTTTTGATGTGAGAGCTAAAAAAGTGATTGATTTTGTAAGGGGGCCTTACATGTAAAATTCTTAAAAAATATTGGTTCTACCAACTATAAGGCGTACATTTCGCTCATAACATCCAAAACTAAAATCTTTTAGCCCTAAGATTTCAACAGGTTAAAGAGAAAATAGTAGCTTTCTGTAGACACCCAACAATGTTGACACTTCTGGAAAAATCTGGGATCTGGGGACGAGGACTTTTTTCGATGGGGCAATGGCTCTTCAGACTTCAAATTGTTTTGCAAAACACTGTCACAGATTTCTCGATTTCAGAAGTTCCAAATTTTGGGACAGGACTGCAGTAGAAGAAAAAAAGGTGCTTGTGTACATGCACAGTACCTATTTTTTTTTTGAAATACTTACCCTACAAATGTCGGCGTATTTGGCTCTAAACAAACTTCAGGTTGGTAAATGATAAAAGATTGATCAGGGAACTAACTATTAACAAAGTGGGAATACATGAGGCCCTATGTAAAAATTCCAGAAGTGAAAAAATCATCACTAAGATTGACTGATTTTGATATAAAAACCTGGTGGTTCATTCCATAACTTGTAATTGAAAGTGCCAATTACTGGAGCCACTGTGTTCAGGTATAGTGACTCATGAAAGGCTTTGATAGGGAGAAAATAGAGTAACCAAGTCTAGAGTACAATCATCAGATCTTTACAGGCCAGAACAGCAAATTAATGCCCACCTCATTGATAGGTTATCTGTTCACATGAAAAAGCACAAAACTTGGAACTATTGGACACACATCAGATGCAAGGCCGTACCTTAATTGATATTTATGTAGGCGTAGCAATAAATACACTTGGTCATATGCCTCTTTCAAATGACAGTCCTACAGTCGGTCTACACGAGCATTGGAAACATGTTCCACGTACACCAAAATGTAGGTTATGCTAACCACATAAATATTTAGGACTATTGTAAGCTTACAATTCATATTTAATTGACCATAATAATCTGACCATTTATATTTATTGAAAGACTGAATAGCTTATCCAGGGAAGTATAAGATTCTGATGTTATCAATGACACTTAAGTCAGTCAACCACAATCAGATTCACATTTTACATTAAATCAAATGCACTTAAAATCTGATATTGAGAAATGAAAGCATTGTTGTCAGACCCAGGTTGTGGTTGTCTATTGTCTACATGACTGTATGAGTCGCTCATAACACACTGGCAAATACATGTATCATTATTTTAAGTGTGAAACAACACGGTTGCAGGTTGAGTTGTTTCAAGCAAAAATAATGACTTGTCATGTGATATGAGGCCATAGATAAAACGACGACGGTCAAAATAAAATATTTCAATATCATTCTAAACAGTTATGATTTTTAAATAAATTCTGTAAAATAGGCTATATGACAACACGTGCATGCCATCAAATATTTTTAAACAATTCAAACTCCCTGCACACAATGAATGTATGTAACATTTAGCAACGTTTACGCAAGCTCATGTAATAAAAGAGGTCAGCTCTAGGTGGTAGCCACAAAATGTGTGACAACATTCCGTTTATTTCAACATAGTTGACTCACAAAAAAGTCGATCAGAAACTTGAGACTAAAATTTCCAAGAGTGGACATGTGTGAACTGTGCCTGATTGGATCAAATCCAAGAGTTGATGAAATCTCAGATTTCCAGGTAGGGCATGAAAACAAAAAATTATTTTCCAGGAAGTCAAGCTGCCATATTTGCCATAATGTATGTTGTTTGTACAAAAGTGCGCATCTTTCTTCAAATGTAAATTTCCGGGAAAGGGCTTCCCGAATTTTCACTTTTCTGCCATGTTGCCAGGTTATTGAGATTCATGGATTTTCCTAAATTCAATTTCTTTGATACAGCAGCAAGTTTCACTCATTTTTTTTTCTCAAGAACATTGCAATCTTGGAAGCAAAATTTCAAGAGTGAAAATTCACATCTGAGAACAGAAAATGAAGAGTGACTCACCTCCTGGCATTGGCTAATTCCAATGTCCGAACTATTTCAAAGGGAATAGTTGAATGTTTCCCTCAACCTCATCCACAGAGTCGCAGTGAGGTGTAATTAAACAAATACTAAAAAGAAAAAAATTATGGGGGGGGGGGGAGAATAGGGACCAACTAGTATCCCTGCCAATGACTACCTATAGCATAACAACTGTAAAGTTATCACCCACCTAACCAAGGGTTTAGTCACCATGGCTAAACTCTGACAACAACCAAATCAGTCTAATGAGTTCACAACACATAAACAGATAAAGGCTGGCATGTATTGACCTCTCTAGACCCCGTACACACTACCAAATCTCTTATTTGACGAAGCGGTACGAAAGATTAAAAATCTAACGTATAGGGTGTACGCACTTCCTTATTGCGACGAAGATAAAATCGGTTCATTCAACGAAGCAAAAACAGCTTCTTTGACGAAGAGGGTAGTTGTTTCGATTAAGAGTTTCCGTAGTGTGTACGAACGCTTCGTTGCATTAAGCGAAGTGATGCGTGACGGTTGAAATCACAGGGCCGTATTCAGGTGTGTGCTTGTTTAGATCTTCGTAGTTTCCTAATGGTGTGATACCAATTGTTTCTTAATTAAGTGTAGTGTGGACACACGCTTTATTAACTAATAAGCATTACTATTCTTCGTCGAAATACGAGATTTTGCAGGTGTGTTACGGCGGTCCTAGTCCAATGTGTATAGAGTAGGTGTGTAACACCATTTCCATTGTGAAGGTCACTAGCCCCCAAGGGAAACACTTACTGCCTGCCCCCACCATGAGACTAGTCTCTACAACCTGCACGCCATAACTGATACACAGGTTCCAGAGGTTCCTGTGGGACATGGAAATATAATACTTGGGGATTAGAGAGAGGAAGGAAATTGAGGACCACCCATGGCCTGTGTTCCTCGTTGAAGTTACTTTCTCCACCTTTTTTGCCACAGGAATTTTAAGAAAGGATGCCCCATAATTTGATGATCCTTGCTGGAATGTGTTTGCGAATTGTTTCACTTCTAAGTGTTTTTAAAAATCTTAATTTTAATGCATACCATTTTGAACTACATGTACCACTTTACCTTAAAGGAATTGATGCTTTGAAAGTCTTGGACCTGGGAATATAATTGTACTAAAAATGGTTATTTACTTCAAAGCATCCAGGGTGCCGCTGAAAATTTCTTCCAAGTAGAACCAAATTCTTTCACATTAGGATATTGTTTAAGGAAAATACATAAAGATCAAATAACAACGATTGATTCGCTTTTTTTGGATGCCACATTGCGAACTCCAAAAGAAAAGGAAATCTGATTGATAATTCAGTATCTAAAAACCATGGTGGGGGGCACTTCTCAAAAGGATGTGGTACATCAATGTCATGATTTCCCCCTTTTCAAACTTTCCAAGACAAAAAATGATACAAGCCTCCTTGAAAAAGTGAGGTTTTTTATATCCCATCCAAATTGAGGCCTAAATAATAGAGGTATAACACTGCGGGGCTACCGTATAAATACAACACAGAAATGACACAAGAAAAAACCTTCGTTATAGCAAAGTACACATGTTTTACAAACTGCAACAATTTTACACTGTGCTGTCTTACTTTCAAATTAAATGGGCAAATAGTGTTTTCTCTCTGGGTGCCTGGCTAGTCTTTCTTAGATTCTAAAAATGCTACAAAGTTGCAGCTGATGCCAAATTTGCAAAAAACCAAAAAACATTCCCAAGCTAAGGTCCTCATAAATAAGTTTATGTCCAACCACATCGGCAGTACCTTTTGGCTAAGGGAGCTTCCCCCATGAGCCGAGGGTCCCTAATCGAATCGCATTGGGTTACAAGTATAAGAATATAGTGATTAAAATCAGAATTCCCATCTCCCCGCGGATCATTTGGATGGCCATGGCAAATGAACATGAATATCTCGATCTCCCATTCATGGTTGCATTCGGCTGTTGTTTGCTGTTGCAATGGCCACGTTGATTTTAACAGTGTATTGTTTCTGTCTGTTAATTAATTACATATTTTTAAAATTATTTTGACAATTTGGTTGCACAAGCCACAATATAAAATCAAATAACCGTCAATATATTGTAAACTTCATAAAATGAACTGGCACCAGGGTGCTCACTTCCTGACCACAAATATGAAATCAAAATTCTTCAGAAAAAAAAAATCCTTAAAACAAACAAACAGGAATTTACTCTCACCTACATAAATATAAGAAGCCCATAAAAATAAAGTGTCAACTAGTGTAGCCGAATAAGTTGTCAACTGTTATTAGTACGATCATCCATAAAACCGTTGTCATTGCTAGACGCACAAAAAATACCACAATGCCTTGTGTGTGTTTAATGGATTTCTATTTGATCGGGGTGAACAAAGATAATTTCACTTGGAATTTCACTAAGAATGAATTTCTTTAAAAGTGAAAATATCTTGTTCCAGGGTGTGCAAATGGCATGATATTACATGCACTCTTGCGTTGTTCCCCTGTATTCCCAATGACAATGATAAACGTGGTGCATGGTTTACCTGGAGTGTCAGCGAGGATGGAACAACCACAAAAAATTTAGATTGTCACTTTGTAGAAACAATATAGACCTAACCTACAGTAAAAACTTACTTCACCATTGAAAATTGATATACCACGAACTTCAGCAGCATCAGAAAAATAGGGCAAAGTACTTTTGAATTTTAGGTTTACAAGGACCAGGAACTCCCTAGATGTCTCTAAAATCACATGAAAGTGACTGTAGTGGATTAATAATACAATTAGGCATATCACCCATAAAACTATCCAGAGCAACTTAGCTCCAAATTTAGAATCAGGTATTTCTGGTGATAAAGCTAAATCAGCAAAGAGAGAAGAGGAAATTAAAAAAAAAAACTTAACAATTTCGCGGTTCTCGGCTTTCGCCACCGCTATTATTCAAAGGAATATTAGCTGTGGGCCGATCCATCAAAACAAAATAACATTTTAGTGATGGCATACACACATGCCTACACACAGACCTGGCACAAACGGATTGCTATAGTTGTCCTGCCAGCGCAGCTATGCGGCCGGCCACAAAAATCAGATCACCTACTTCAGATAAAAATGAAACTTTACGTTTCTCCCCCCAAATACCGAAAAATTGAAGTTTTGCATATTCTCTGTATAAAACAATTTCACTAATTGTATACTAACCTGATCCATTTCCTATTTCAAAGGCAGATGTTGCAACCATACTCAATTTGTCAAGTTTGACAAAGCACTGCCCACAGTGTGTGTAGTCGATGTGTGGTAACCTATCTGTATGATCTACTATTTAGTTTCTACAAAATAGTTATTATAGTTCAAAGAAGTGAACTTGTCCTTTTACTGAGAATGCTTGTGATGTGGCCAGGAAAGCAATCCTTTAGATCAAGGTCTTTAGTCCAGATATTGACCAATGATTAGCTAAATGTAATGTCCTATTGAAATATTTTACCTTTCACTAGTACTGTTTATGCAAGAATTTGTCATATTCTTAGAATTTGTCTTTAAAAATATTATTTTGGAAGGTCTAAATTAAACCCAGGCATTTGTTTAATCCCTAGAGTAAATGAAAATAATCCTTTCCACTTTGAAAATTTGAGCAAAATCTGAGTAGCCTATTATGCAGTGTGTGTGTGTGTACACCGAATTTTTTGGAAATTTTTTTTCATTACTGAAACATTGCCTAGGCCTTAAAGTTCACTGGGCAATAATGAGAAAAATCTTATTTTTTTGGATACCAAAATCTCAATTTTATGGAGTAAAGAGGAGGGATGAGGTTGTTGATTGGGTCAACACCTTTAGTAGTGTATAACTCGTTTCAGTCATAAAGGATGTCAATGTGTATGCATGAGCGCCAATTTGTCAGTGCATTCTCCTGAAGTGTTATGTCTGCCAAAGCCAACATGTGCAGCTTATTGCAGATGGGCCTTTTTGCCCTAAAACCTCAACATGTATGTTACATGTACCTGTGCATGTGTAAAAAATCCTCTAAAATGGAGCACGCATCTTCATGCAATCAGATAGTGCATATTGTGGTCATCTGGCGGGGGGGAGGGCGTAAAATATTTGCAAAAAAGGTAAGAGGGGAATTACGAACACAAGTGTATCAATACGAGTTCAATTGGCCATTCAGTTTAGATCAGAGAGTGCACTGCATCATGGTCTAATATAAGCGTGTTCCAACGGAGGCTGAAAATCCGGAGTTTTCAAAATATGAGGTCGATCGGGTTTTTGTACCTTTGGCGCATTCGGGGTTTACACTCGGAGTTTTATCGAGGGTGTAGCGGGTTTTTCCCCTAAACAAACTTGGGGTGAAGCTCAACCTAGGATAACACTCCCTGGAGTGTTTTGGAGTGATAGGCCGTGTTGACAGCTTCGGGGGATAGTGAGCGGAGGTGACCTCGCAGGGTCAATCTTATGACAAATTTTCTGGCTGTGAATATCACGCGGAAAAGTCCACAGCTTCCGGTATGTGACTTCCGGTCTACCACTCCGATTGAGAGAGGAGGAGAATGGTCAGGGGGGATGATTTCAGAGTCTTCGTGTGGACACAATTTGGAGTAGAGTAAAATAATTGGATTAAATTTTCACCTCCGGAGTTTCAACTTGGAGTTTGTGGACTGTGTGAACATGGCTATAAAACGACTCAATGGTCTTCAACCTGTCATCGTTAGGAAGTTAGGGTTAAGGGTCTTCTTCTTTGTATTACAAGTCATGGTAACAGCTCATGGTGTTGTCAGGATTTATTCAGCTCAGTAAGCTGATCTGGGGCTGCATGTATCCAAGGTACGGACGCAGGCTGGGGAATGTCAGTGGTTTTCCACTCTACGCTTTTCGAAATGGCGCTATTCATGTACAGTTGTGATTCTCTGTACATGGGAATGACACTTAGTGTCCCCTCCGAAAGACGGAAAGCTTTCATGATTCATTTGCCCAATTCACAGCTGAACTATGGAGGAGAGTGATATTCTGTTTTAATTCAATAGTGATAGACAATAAATCCAGAGTGAGTACCAGGGTTAAGGTAGATAAATCAAAATGACATGGACATAAGACACTATCTTTGATTTGCTAAATCACAAATTATCGAAAAAATCATCAAAATCAGATTTTGGCATGATTGTAACAGTTACAGGTTATCCTAACATACCCTGCAAATGATAAGACCAGAAACAACCTAATAAGGACCGAATCAGAGATTTTAGTCATTATTGTCGAACGGACACTTACTACAACACGTAATTGAATGGAGAATCGGATCTTGGAACACTGACGTTTTCTTCCTTTCTGTCAATTCTACAGCTGGAAAAGGTAATTTATGAGAATTTCTCAGACTTATCCTTCACTTTGAAAGCTATCCTGCGAATTTCAAATATTTTCAAATCACTGATAGTGTCTTTAAATTTTTTACTTTCCATCAATCCTGTCAACAATTTTTCTATCAACATGTCAGCTTCACTTGGCCTATCAAGTATTAGTAAGAGAAAATCAATTCTTGCTATAATTGATTACTTTGGAAATTAAAAGTGGGATGGCTAAATTAATCCTACATAAAAATCAATTTGGGCACAGTAAGCAGCGCCCCCCCCCCCCCCCCCTTAGGTATGATTTATAATCCACAAGCAACTTGCTTGATGGATAACAAACTTCAAAGTGTAACAGAACCAAAAGAAACACACTCCGTCTGAAACACAGAGTCAGATCATACTGTACCAGCCTATTTACATGTACAATGTAACTTTTAGTAAGAGCAGTGCAGGACATTTCCAGAAGAAGCCGCCCCCACTCTTTTGAACGCGTTTTTGCATATTTGGAATACCTTAAGACTGTATTAGATCCAAACATGAACTTGAAGTGAATAAGCCCCAAAATATGCTGGTGTGATGTAATGAGATCTTTAGATGATGATTTTGACATTTTCAAAGCATTGCTGTTCTATGGGCGTGATTCCGATAGTTCAAAACATAGTTTTTGCTTGTTGTTTGTTCTTGTGTACCAATAAACCTTCAAAAAAAAAACGTTGGGGCTTCGGTAGGTTTTATACCCACGGTAAGTGCAAATGAGACAAAATTTGATCTCAAAAAAATTCTCTTGCCCTTTAACAAAACTTCTGGATCGTCCCATCAGGCATATTTAGCAAGCAAAATGTATTTCCAATGCCCTATGGTGTATTTACAAGTTGAACAGAGTCATACTTGGATGTCATAACAAGATTATTGGCCCCATATGTCAGTCTTTCAACCTCACCGATTCGGTTTCAGATAGGGACGCACCATTTTGAACATCAAGGGGGGGGGGGCTTGGAAGTTCTTCTCTAAAAAAAAACTTTCCACCCCCATTGAGCCAAAAACAAAACTTTAAACGCCTTTCCATTAAAAAAAAAAACTTTACCAGCACTTATAAAACCAGCCTCAGGTCGGCCTATAAGGGGAAAAAAAATCCAGCATATGACCTTGAAGAAAAAGAAAAAAACCTGCCTCCAAAAGAAACGAAAAACAAAAAAATCCAACCCCCCCCTGAAATCTAAGGGTGGTCATTAGGCCGTCAAGTTCATGCAACCTCCAGATGTTAATCGGGATCTACAAGTATGTAATGAAAGCACAACTTTTCTGGCAAGTACTGAGGGCTGCACTTTTAACTTAACTATTTTGGTCATCCATTGAGTTTTTATACTAACGGGATAAAGGAATCTGGACAGACAAGATGTAGATATTTGGACATGATTCAGGGGACTGACTTTAAAATAAGGTGGTGCTCGGTGAAAAAGCTCCCTGGTTCCTATCGGGGGAGACTTTTAGGGGAGCTTTTCAAGACATATTTACCAGTCCTAACCCTGGATAGAGCGATTCCAAGGGGAGACTTAAAATGCTCTCCTACAAAGTACTTAAGGCAGAGCTGTAGGGGAGCTATCCCTCTCACTCTCCTTAAAAAGTCAGTCATGTTTAAATGGAATTTGGAAAAGCTTAAATTGACAAGATTCAGCAATCTGCATTGATCCTTCCCTCTCCCAAACTCGCTACTTCAGCTTCAGTTATTGGCTCAATCCCGAATAATACATAACCTCACCTTTAAAGGATTGGTCTGTGGAGTGATTGCTGGGTCCATGTGTGAGGTGTCTGTAGTTACAAGTACTAAAGCCTATGTAAGTACTTCAAATGCAAGCTTTTCTGTTTGCGTTTAAAAAATGATTGCAATGCTTTTTAATAAGATGTTTTTTTTTCATTTTGAATATTTTGGACCAAAACGCTACGCCAATATCCAAATATTCAAATCAAAATTCTTTTTAGCCTCTTTTTATTAGGCATTTAGTAAATTGTAATCTCCTTTAACTAACACAGACCTGTTGCTACATGGAATTTAGCACACATTCCAATTGACATTACACCTCTAGTTTCAGTTGGTGGAATGCCCACTGCCTCATGCAATCCAAACTAAACTCCCTGGAAAAATAATCCCCTGCGGGGTAGTCCTTCAAATAGCCAGGTCACAGACCCAACCACCGCTTCACTGCTCTTGGGGAATTTGACAACTTGCTGCTGTTAGCTTGAAATGTTACCATCACACATCTAGGGCCACATGACATTATTACTATAGCATGACTAGTATGTCCCTGGGGTGGGTATGTGATTAGGTGTATGAAGGTCGATGTTATGTTTTCCGCAACCCGCCCGCGTTATGATTTTCTGCCCAGGTTTGAGATGCTGAAATCCCTAAAAAGTTCATTATTTTGTATTTTAAAGAAAATATCAAAGGTTCTTCTTGTGATCACATCTTGTCAATGTGACTTATTAGATTTTAAACCAAAGCACAGTTGCAAAATCATTTCTAAATGTAGGGTGGTGGTGTTGACACATTTTGTAGGGAATTATAGCTCAATGAAGGTTGGTGAAAATTTGAAGGTTGGTTGACGGCCGTTAATGCAAAAATTAAGAAGAATGAGAAATGAAAATGTGCCTCATTATGATTTGGCAAAAAAAGTTACGGGAAACATTAACACCAGGACTTTCATTTGGCTTAAAGGTGCCTCACTAGATTACATAATGTTCTTTTCTTTTAATAGGAGAAGCCATCACCAGTATACCATAATTCCAAAATTTATTAAAGAGGCGTGTTCCGATCGTCTTTGAGACCCCCTGAGTTTACTTGAAGTAGATCGATTTTGCTATCAGATGAAAGGCCATATTTTTCTCATTGTAGTCCATGAAAATTAATCCTCAAATCCATTTCTTCCCAAAACATAAAGCCACACCAAAAAAAAAACTAGAATTTCGCGGTTCTCGCGACCTTTCGCGCTCGCTATATTCAAAGAATATAAGCTGTGGGCGCCCATGACCTTGACCCTGGCATGTGACCTTGATCTCATCAACATATGAGGGATACGCATGGGTGCAACTATGACAAAAGTTTGGTTCCAATTGAACTTCAAGTTTTCAATTTAGATGAATTTTACATTTTTAGCCCATTTTCAACTTGACTCACATGACCTTGACCTTTCAACATGACCCTGACCTCATCAAATATGAGGGATCCCATATTGACCTAGACAGAAGTTGGTTCCAATTGAAGCGTTAAACTTTTCACAATGAGGTCAAATTTAAAAAAACTTAATTTGTGACACACACATCCACACAAAGCACAAACACACATCCAACATACACACATACACACGCACACGGTTGCTAAGTGGTCCTGCAGCATAGCTGGCGGCCACAAAAATGCTGTTTTAATAGTTAACCATCAATATTAGCACAGTATGCTAGGGCTTGGCTTTCCAATATGGCATTATTGATTATACCATCAAAACCGCAAGTTTGTTTCCCACAGTATTGAGGAGCATGACAGGCAAGTGCCAGGCTCTCATATCAAGTAGAGAACACCATAGACATAAATTGGAACAAGAACACGTAACTATAGGGGACTATCATTTTTAACATGAGTGGGCAATATCTGTACTACATGTACATTAGCCTTATAGATTTACTGTACAAGTAATTTCTGGAAGCAACCCATATAATTTTATGTTCCAAGCATCGTAATGAGAAAGAATTTCAGCGAAATATTTTCGCAGATAAGATGAGCGAAAATACAGGTTCAATGACCAGGGTGACGTGTGGGGTGGAAAGCTGGGATCGGGAGTACCTAGTTATGTAGGAATGTACATGGTAGCCCTAGAACTAGGGCTCGCTATTCAGGTACCGTAAAAAGTATCAAACTGGACTGCGAAGACACGCCGCGGTGAAGCCTCCTGCGTCAGTATGAGAAGGGATATTTGGGAGTACCGGTCTGACAGTGTTGAACTTGGAAGTATTTTGAGAAGTCCTTGCATTATAAACAAGAGGGTTGGGATCTTTTTGCTGAGGACATTATACAAATGCCACATGGCTATAACTGATTATTTCAAGCAAGTTACAGATGAAACCACTAAGTTTTTCAGAAGTACTTCAACTACACGTTCAATCAAGAGGAGTGTCATACATGTAGGACGTTTGTTGTAATGTTTAAATGTATGACCTACATGAGCATTCCCAATCATAATAATGAAAAATAACAAATTCTTGAACAAACTGGCTCATGATCATGATGATGTGCAAGTTTGGGTTCGAACCCTGCAGTGGCCACCATGTTGTGCACATGGGTATAAGAAATTTTATCTCCCGTGCCTCATCGGCCTCAAAGTGGAATTTGATTAGAAGTTGGGAATTATTACAATCTAAGTGATGACCATGACCAGATTGTGCCATGGCCAGAGAACTATAGTCTACCTCTGTGCATTGATGTCAGCGCGAGATTGTTGGTCGCAAGAGTAAAGCG
>JAMKCH010028479.1:0-24819 GCA_023653785.1 Ophioderma brevispina | reverse complement strand
CGGCAGTGCTACTTGACCACAATCGCCGATGCTGAGTGGCTCTATCATGCGTGATCAGGTATCTTCGCATAGCACTGGTCCCGTAAGTGGCATGACCGAGGCGAACACCGTAGTAATTGTGGCTCAAGACTTTAGTACTGGGACCTTTGAATTGGACTAAATTAAGGCATGGTCCATAGTTTGCCTCTGCCTACCAAAGATGGTGACATTATGCTATCATGTTTAATATAGGTATCCTCAGGAACTTGTACAGTTTGAAAGGCACATTTCATGATCCCAGCCCTTTCTCTGTTTTATTCATGCTTCACTAGATATTCAAGAGAAAAAACTTATTCACAAAAATTTTAGTTGATTCCGTTCTTGCGTTTTGTGTTTATGTACAATGCTTGTTTCACTGGGGGTCCATAAGGACATTCAAGGGGCGGCGCCAAGTAAAATCATAGGAGGGGCGAAACATCATAGGGGGGAAACCAGGCCCGTACGCAGGGGGGGGTGGTGTGTGCGGTGGGTGCGGGTCGCACCCCCCCAAATTCCACAAAAGGGGAAAAAGGTCCACTTTTTGCCGTTTTTTTTTGATTAAAAAGTCCAAAATTTTAGAGAAAATATGACAAAAAGTCAACAATTTTGGTTGATGATATGTTCACAAACGTCCCAAAAAGGACCATTTTAGGGGGGTTAGGGTCCCATTTTTTTCCAAACAGGTCCACTTTTTGAAGACCCGCACCCCCGTAAAAATCCCTGCGTACGGCCCTGTTCGAACAGTACAAAAGAACTCATTTTTGTTCAAAAAACCCCTATTTTTTGTTTTTTTAAAGCCTGTTTTTCTAAATTTTGAAAATCTCGTGGGGGGGGGGGTGGGGTGGGGGGGGGGGGGGGGGGGGGGGGGGGGTGGGGGGGGGGGGGGACCCCCTGCCACCCCTTTGGCTCGCCCCTGAGGCCACTGTGCTGTTAAAAACAAAATTTCAAATATTCTTACAGATACAACTGAATTTGCACGCAAGATTTAGTACAATAGGTAAGTTGGGGGGGTTGGTGGGGTGACAAGGTTTGTTGGTCATGAAATGCCTCTTTCAACTCTGCAACTGGGCAATATTATAGACCTGTGGTATATTGATGACTCCCTGCATGAAATTTAACCTACTTCCAGGCAGGGGAGTAACAGGGGGAAGAAAAAAATAAATCCCTTGTCTCGAAGCCAATTTCCTGGTTGAATGTGAAAAAATTTCCTGGCGAGCAGGGTCAAAAAGGGGCTGATTTTAGCATGAATTTCAAGCTTTTCTTGTTTCCAGTCAAAGCTCCTCTGGAGTGGCAACCTCCCCCCTTCTAACCTGCTTCCAGAGCTAATTTTTTTTGCCAACTGCCCCAAAATATTCTCACAATACCTTAAAACATATTGAGGTGTCCAAGGTGTGTTTGGGCCTAGGTGGTAATCAATAATGGAATATATTTTTTAAGAAATTATTGTGGGCCATTAGAGTAATTTTCATTGGTCCAAACTTCAAATGTTGTCTCTTTTAGTACTAGTACTTCGGTACATTATAACTTCCTCTTAGTTCAGCCAACAGGATCCTGTAAACAATTAAATTATAAAAATTTGTGGTCGTTTGAAGTTCTTTCCCTTCAGGATAGTTAGATCTTGGTTATTATATGCCTATCCACAAGACGCCGGAGTAAAGTAAAGTTAGGAATATAATATCTTAAATATCCACAATACTTCTTAAGATATTAAAAACACGGTGCAGAAGCCGCCCGATCCCTCAAGAAATTTGGTATGTTTGTGTTTGTGTCAAAGCTAGCGATAATGTTCCCCAATGTTAGTATTCCTTGGTAGTTACAACGGTTGGTAACATAATGTGATCAACTTTTTTTTTGTATGAGGAATATGGTCATTTCGTCCTACCTGTCCACTCAAGCTGACGGGTTTGGGGAACGGGGGACCGAAGAACTTGCGATGTTTCTGTTTATATTAGATTAAACAGCCAGGAAGAGAACCTGTTTATTACTTGCCGCCATATTACGAAATAGCAGTGCGTGTGGTGTCTGCGTCGTTGCTGACGTGTTTGTGATAGGAAGACTCATTAGCACGGCGAGGTGCCAGGCATTGTGCGAGTGGATTCCAGTGGTATGAAAATGAAAATTGGCTGTAAACCCAGTGTAAACAATTAAATTGTGATTTGACTGATTAGCCATGAACATTATCGGATTTTGGGTTGTTAATTATGCGATAGAAACAACTTTGTCTTTTGAAGTGTGCCTTATACTTGAAGCTGAAACGTTCTGGTAAGTTGAACTTCCTTTGATGTTTAACATGTTACACTGGAATACACGGCTCATACTGCTCTATGTATTCTTAACATATGCAGACCTTCCCAGCGAGAGCTTTCCTTAAAGAGAGAACGTCAACGAGCATCGATCTCGGTTGGACTGACGACGACGATACCTTTGTGGAACACTCTATACCATCACGTAATTTAAGTTATACAACAAGACCAAAGTTGTTTCTGCCTGGATCCTGGCTGGAGGAAAAAATAGTTTAACATCACGGGATGAGATCCGGAGGGTCGTACCATTTTAATCTTATAGCAGAGAGTGGGACTGCTGCCAAAAATAAGCAGAAACTCCTAGTTAAAGACAGGTAAGGAGCGATTATTTAATGACACCCACGTCTTGCGTTTTTTTGTTAGCCTGTTTAGTGCCCTCCTGATTGCCTAAGAATAGCCACTGGGTAAAAAATACTTTGAGCAGGTCTTCGTGTCCTATAGTGTGTGTTCACTATAAGATGAAATATGACCTTGATACGTACATTGTGATAAACACGAGGAAAGACGAGGTCATTAATGCAAACCCTGAGGTAAATACTCTAGAAGCTATAGTGGTTTGTGGCCCAAAACTTGAGCACTCTATGACAAAATATTGTAGATAGAATATAAGTGACAAAAGATGGGGTCATGTTCCATGTACAGTGAAAGGATATAATCACATGGTTTTGGAGCTTGTGTGCAGGGCCGTATGCAGATTTATTTCGGGGGTCAGGACTTCAAAAATGGGGACCTTTTGCGGTTAAAAGTGGAACCCCCCCTAACCCCCTAAAATGGGTTCCCCTTTTTTAACCTTTTTATAATTACATCACAAAAAGTGAATTTTCTTGTCATTTTTTTTCAAAATTGGACCTTTTTCATAAAAAAAAAAGTGGAAAGTTTTGTCCCTTTTGTTGGAATGGAATTTAGGGGGATAATCAACCCCCCTGCATCCACCTGCGTACGGGACGGACTGTTATGTATGCTCTCGTGAAAACATTTTTTTTGTGTGATAAATTTTGGTTTATTTGGATTTTAGTCTTTCTTTAGCGAATGACCGGTGAAAATCCAAAAAATTTAATTGTTCACAGGGAGATAAGCATTTTTCTGTATTATAAACTGTCAATAATGATAAAAAATCAGCATCAACAAGAATCAATTTATAATTGGACCAGAAAAATTCAGATATTTGATGTTTTATTGAATTAATCTAATCAATTAAGCTAAAGAAAGCCTTTAAATGTCAACTCTCCATTCACTTTATCACAATTGCTCTATTGGGGGCCAGGGTTTCCCAACTTTTATTCCCATGACCATCTTTTTTAAATGCTTATCACAGGGCAACCACCTCGACACTTTACAATAACATACCCCATTGCCTTGTTACCGAGTATTGCGCCCCAAATCTGCAATCCAATGTCCCTCACATAAACAGACACATGGGATATTAACCAGGAGCCCTTTGCTTTTATGAAGAATTTCGATGAAAATTAGCTATTTAAAAAGTTAGCTTTGCGACCACTTTATCAGTGCCGTGACCCAAAGGTCGCGACCCTCAGGTGGGAACTGCTCGTATGCTTAATCTTATGTATGAAAGAATATTTTTTTGACCTTTAGTATTCTCAAGATAGATTAATTACTCCCAAAACCAATTTTGGAAAAAGGCTTGTAAACGTCATGTTTCCATTAGGTGAGTCCACACAAAATGATTTGCATTAGGAGAATGAAGTTTACCTGTGCAGGAAAGTGTTTTTATACATTGCTACTCTTGGTTTTTAATGGCCAATCAAAAATCCACTCAAAAACACCTTTTATAACCAATAACGTTAATAAACCCCACCTCTAGACTGCTTAACTGGCCGCCCATTTTGTTGGTCAAATTGCTGGAGGAAATAAACGGCTTTCCAGGGGTGTGGCCATTTGTAACCCCACTGATAACACATGGACCCTGATGAATTTCGGCAGGGTCATGTGTGTCAGTGGGGTCACAGAAAGGGTACACCCACTTTCCAAGTATTTTTGGAAATTATCTTTAGTGTATTCCCACAAAATTATCGCACCCATGCAAAATAGCACTCCCCACAACAAATTATGAGGTGTAGCGCCCACAAAACTATGAAACTGTATACGTATGCTTACATTAAAAATTTATCTGGGAATGATCGTTAGCAAAGGCGAACAAAGCCCAAAAACTGCAGTGCAATTGTACCTTTTGACTGAAGTTAATTGTACAGGAATGGAAGAAGAAATCAAGGCACAAAAAACAGTTGAGGCACTGATGTTGAATGAATGCACGGCAAAAGGCGAAATTTGCAATTACAGGGGTCTTAATTGTTGCTTGCCAGACGATTTACGCTATTTAAAGTTCACAGTTAGTGTGCACCATGTTTTTTTAGTTAAACAGGTTTAAATCCAGTTTTTGTCCCCGTCAACGGGGGTGGCGCCGGATACACCTCACCACTTGCAATACTGCTGTGTGAATTTATTTGGAGCAAAGAAATTGGGACCGGATGACCTTCGGGACGGTCAATCCACAGGTTTTCGGCGGTGGCTAGCCTATTTGGGCAACTATGCCCCCCATACAAGGCAGCTGTGGTGGATGGCCGCCAAGCTCCCCAGAGCTGATGCCCTGTAGATAGATCTTCTTTTTCATTTCTACCAGGGTAACCAGAGTCTACCCTTCTCATCAGATTCCTTAGAAAACGATGGGGGTGACGGTTTAGCCGCAACACTCGGCCCTGGGACAGTGATACTGGGTTACCAGGATACCAGTAGCAGGCCCTAACAACCTGACCTGACAATATTCAAATAAAAAAAAATAGGCTTTAAAAAAAAAAATGTCTTCAATTTAGATTGCAGGTGCGTATGTGTGTAGGGACTATGCGTAGATAGAGTGCAATGATTTACAAACCTCATCCTATTGTTAACTTCTTTTAAACAACTGAAATCCCAAATCTATTTCCCTCACCGCGCTGCCCAATCTTTGTCGATGGTTTCCAACAAAGATTATGATGTACATCGTGGTCATTATGTACAAAAAGACAGACAGATACAGATGGAAAAAAAAAATCTTGATTGGCAGGACCGATTATAACCCTTATTTTGCTATATTAAGCATTGGTCTGTTTGTTTGTTAAGGGTTTGTGTTCTCCACCGAGGCTCCAATAGAGCAGAAAGAAAGATGGAATTGGATTTTGGCTGCTTAGAGAGAAAAAAAAAAAAACAAATAATAGTCCTTATAAGAATAATTCAGTCCAATTATTGGCATATTTGACTCTTGATATTGTGGTTGGGCCATTCTATATGAACAGGTCGTATCTTAGCCAGCAACATGCATGCACAAGTGATAATCATACAAGCATGAATTTGATTCCCCACTATGAGGATAATCAAGCTGACGTGACCAAATTAGGGAGCACACATTTCTAATCTTAATCTGTCTGTCGGTCAATTGTCTGTGACAACCAGTTGATAGGCGATTCAAATTAAGTTGAAAAACAAGCACTATGCAAGGGTTTTTACCGAGCTACTCAAGCTAATATCTACCTAGATGGTTGTTACCTATACACTAGTACTAGTGCAGTATGTTAAAGCAGTGGCAGTGCCAGGAGGGGGCACGAAGAAATTTCCCCTCCCCCCGGCAGACGAAGAACTAATGATAGATTTTGGTAAACAAATCAGCGATTGGGGGGGGGGGGACATCACCAAATTTTGCCAAAAATACAGCGAATTTGGGGCCAAATTTTTTTTAAATTCTCAAATTGAAGGATGTGTTACCCTCAAAAAATTTACTCCTGTCCACCACCCCCAATTTCACTTTCCCGGTTCTCCCCAGAAAAAGGAAAGCTGGGGCTGCTACGTGTTACACCGGGGACTAAAGTTTGGTCTGGTTAGGGATGTGCTCCAAGAGTCTGGAAGGAAAGGGGTTCTTATGTTGTTTTGAGGTATGTGCCCATATTATCCTTTTAGACTGGACCCTGACTATTTGCATATTAGGCCAATTCCATCTCTCAATTTTTTTTTCTTCAAGCCTGGTGGGCAGAAATCATTTGGCAGCCAACATAACGTGACATAGGATGTGGGACTATAAACAAATTGGACTATAAAAAAAAAGCGAGGTTTAAAAATTTGTAGAAAAAATCAATGATATTAGTATTAATCTGCAAAAAAATTGGCTTGTATGTAAGATGGGGCTTATTTTGGGGAGTTCCTGACCATGACACACTTTTTTTCTGACACACTATGAATTCGAAACCTTAACGGTTTAAACACTGTGCTTTATTCCGTGAAGGGCTCTGCCGAATTTATAAGTGTGTCGGAAAAAGTGAGTCAGGAACGGAAACCCCCCCTTCCCTTAATTGTGCTACTTCAGATTCTTGAAGGTATGTCATTACCAAATATAAACCTCTTGTATCCTTCCTCTCTCTCTCTTCTCTATTATAATCTCCGCTTCTTCTTCACCTGTTTTACCTAAGCCATAAAATCTTGTCTCACCCAATGTGGGTAGTGCTGTTTACATGAATGTATTTAAAGTGTTGTATTTGATTCACCTGTTACTCAAAGACAATGTTGCACGCCTAAGGTGCATGTGTTTAGAGTACATGATGTTGAAATATGTTGAACATACTTTAGACTTTCTCGAAGATTAGGTTGAGAGGTTACGATTGACAGTGAGGCACCAGCATTTGAACCACGAGTGGTCTATGCTTGGAGCTTTGAATTAAAAATCCAAAACTTCACAAAGTATGGTTACACTATGTTGGTTAATCTTTGTGAAAAATCGTTAAGAATTTATATCAGAGGCTTGCAAGCTCTTGCAAATTTTACCAAGGACATTGGAAAGAAAGAGTAATTTTGTGCATGTGTATGCGTGTGTATGTGCATTATATTTGACACACATTTATATTGGGTTATGCTACGCAACACGTTTATATTTGTGTATAGGTTGTGGATTTGTGTGATTCAAACTTCCAGTGACGCATGGGAATTGAAAGGAAGTTGAAGACACATGCACAGCACACACGCACATGAATACAAAATGTATCTATACTTACAGTGTACATCAAAGGAACTATGTCCTCGGGTCGTAAAGCTAACATGAAACAAATGCATTATTTTAACTTCCGAGGTGAAATATAAATTTCAAAGGTTTTACTTTGAATTTCTGTTCTGTCTGGGTTAGGTCCTAGAAGTTTATAGTATTACAAGTTCACACACACACATGCCCATGCACAAACACACACCAAACATAATACACAGTTGAATGTTCTGTATTATACTTGTAACACAGAGTTCTCTGTCAAAGTGGCATTGACCATGTTGCAAATAATCACACCCAAGTCAAGAGATAACATGATCTCCTTTGGTCACTTGTGAGCAAATTACGCAGTGTCGGGACTGCTTCAAGTAGTCACGTGTTTTCTTCTTTTATGTGGCTTACCTTCCTTACTAGTTTCTTTTATTGGCTTTCCTTCATCAAAGGACAATTTACACAAATGACCAGCAAAAATATGGGTTAGTGTTTTTTTTTTCATCGTGGACAACAACTTATTATACACCCATGTCAAATGTATTCTTTCTGGTTACTAAACAAGTCTTTAAAATAATATTTGACTCGTTCAACCACCATAAGCTACTAATTAAAGTCACTGCCAAGATTTTCCTTCAAAATTTGAAACAAATTGGGTTCAAAAAGCGGGTTACAGGGTCTGTTTATTTCCTGTTCTTTCATCATCTCCTCACACCTTCTTTTACGAGCATGCATCCCGGTTTCCTTTTGCTCACTCCCTTCGCCCCACCCTGTGCTTTTGCTCACGACCTCCCATGCACCCCCTCTTCTCTTCAGTTCCCACCCCCTCTTTTTTCCCCCTTTCTTTTTTTGAGCTTATTCTCCTGGATCAAGTTTTTCCCTCGACTTTCCTCCCTTTCCTTGCTCTTTCTTATTCCTCGGTTGAAGTTCACTCGCTTCCACCGACCGCCTGTTCCCTCTTTTTCCCTCTCACCCCCCTCTCTTTTTTCTCACCACATTTGCCATTCATCCCCTCGCTTTTTTATTCCCCTTTCTTTTTTACTCCTCTTCTCCTCCCTTTTTGAGCTGTGCCCATCCTCGCCCTTTTTACTCCCCCTTTACTCCCCACCCGCTTCGACTCCTTCTCACCCCTTCTTCGTTTCACCTCCGTCCTCTCGGCTTCCTTAGCCTCCCTTCCTCCCTCGCCTCCTCTTACTCGCCAGGGTTTTGCCCCATTCCCACCCTTTGTGCCTTAGTCGCCTATCCTTCTCGCCCCTTCCGTCGACTAGTATCCTTTCTCTCATCCCTTCCATCATGATCCATTCCCAACCTCCCGCTATTTCAACCCCTATCCCTTCTTCACACTACTTTTCGCGCCGCTTTTCCTTCATTCCACCATTCTTTCTCGTCGCCTCACTTTGCCCCCCTCCCCTTTTACTCGTTCTCCCTCCACTCGCATCTCCGCCTTTCCATTCCTTCCGCGCCTCCCTTTTGCCCGTGACGGTTTACTTTATTTCTTTTTTTCCTTGCGCCTTTCACCCTCCTCCTTTTTATCTCCTGCTATCCCCCTCCTGCTCTCTTCTCGTCTGCCTCTTTTTTTGCTTCTCTATTCCCGCGCAGGGTCTCTTGGGTCCCTCTCTCTCCTGTCCCCTTATTTTTCTCGTTCATCGCTAGCTTTATCGTCTGTTTCTTTTATTTCGTGAGCTCGTCCCTCTGCCTTTGCTCCCCCTGCCACGGCCATTTTTTCTCCTGTTACCTTTCTTTTTACTGGTAACCCTCTCGCCTCTTTGTGAGCACAGATTCTTAATTGCTTCCATCACCCTTCCCCAACTTCCCCTCGCCCTCCCCTTTCTCTTCTCCCTCCCCTCCCTTTTGTTCCTTTTTTATTTCTCTGCCCCTACCTGTCTTTTTTTGTTTTTTCTTTCTTGTTTCTTATTTACTGCCTGACTTCCTCCCCCTCCCTGTTCTACTGCCTCACATTCTGTTTTCCTGTTTTTTCCTGAGTGATTTGAATGTATTTTTCGAACCCTGTTATTGTATAGAGTCTTTCACTTATTGTCCTAACCGTTCCACGCATCTTCTTTCTGATTCTTCTGCAACCACTTTATAGCACCTTTTTTTTGTTTCTAAACTTCCTGTATTTATCTTCCCCTTTCCTTACGTCGCCTACCCTGCCCTCTGGGTCATTCACCCCCCCCCCCCTCCCAGCTCTTCTCCAGCGTCACCTGGACCCTTCCTCCACTCTTTTGTGCCCTTGCCTATCGATAACCCACTTATATCATTTCATATACATCGCTCTACCCGAACCAGCACATTTTCTTCTCCTCCTCCCGCCGCCCCACCCCTTTTCCTTTTTCTCTCTTTATCCTCCCTCCCGTGTTTACAACCGTCATCTCACACAATTTTCATACGATTATCGAGCTATTACTCTAAGAACTCATGCTATATATCAATGTAATTCCGCTTTTCAGGAATAACCTGATTACCCCTCACTTTTCGCATAGTCCGCTTAGAAGAGTTCTTATTTTCCAGTAAATAGTGCATGAATTCCTCTCTCCCCGCCTTAGCCTCGATCTCCCTTTTTTTTTGAACTTTTCGGCCAACATTTTATATATGCGTTGACTGTTATCTTAACTGGATATTAAAAGATTGACGTATTTGATGAACTTTGGAAAGTTATGTCAGTGTAACATCATTGTGTTCATTTGAGACCCTTTGGCTTTAATGGCAACATGGTTGATCGCCTAAAAGCAGGGACAATATCGTAATTAAAAACTTTCGATTGAATTAATAAACTCGATCGAAGGGGAGGATTTTGGCTTTTTTTTCCGTGCCAAGGTTGATAAATATCTGACTATTATGTTTGGTTCTGTTATCATGCTAACAAAATCGGAATTTGTTGATGCTGCAATATTCCTAATTCAGAGCAAATTGGGATGTACCATTTAAAATAAATGGCCTGGTGGTTTAAAGGGGCATTGGCGTTACTCATAGGTTCATCTCTTAATTTTAACCTTCAACATTTTAGAATGTAATTTGTACATCCAAACATGGTTTTGTAAAGTTACTATGGGTGCCAAATCTTGCCTGCAGATTAGATCTTTTTTGCAAGAAAATTCGCCATTTTGTAATTACAGTAACGGACCAAATTTACAAACATGTGGCCTGTGATTGGTAAGTGATTATAAAAATTGATAATGTACCATGAGAAGCAATAGAACTTTTGAATTAAGGTGAAGTTCTGTTCCGTTGTGGTAGGGTCTAGGAAGTTTATAGTATACAAGGTACACACACACATGCCATGCACAAACACACACAAACATGAATTACACGTTGAATGTTTCTGGATTTTTATAACGTGATAACTTGGTAACAGAGTTTTATTGTCAAAGTGCATGACCCGTTGCAAATATCCACACCCAAGTCAGAGATAACATTATCTCATTTGTGTGAGCAATATTACGAGAGTCGGACTGATCAAGTAGTCACTTGTTTTTCTTCTTTTATTGGCTACCTTCATACTAGTCTTCGTTTAGTGCTGAGTCATCAAGGCATTTACACACCCATGACCAGCAAATGCGGAGTTTAGTCATTTTTTTTTTTCATTTGGAAACAACTGATATACACCCATGTCAAATTGTATTCTTTGCTGTTACTAGACAAGTCTTTTAAAATAATTTATTTGACTCCTTCAACCACCATAAGCTACTAATTAAAGTCACTGCCAGAGATTTTTCTTCAAATATGTAAACAATTTTTGTTCAAAGCTGGGTTACTGTATGTTTTATTGAAATATGTTTTGTCAGTGGAGTAAAGTAAGGTCCTCTTAGTAAAAAATCGGCTGATTGCACACACCCGAAAGCAACCCCAAGATTCCGCACTGAAAAGATCAGACAAATTTAAAATGACACCCATGATAGCTGTGTGGATGTTATCTTAAGCCTGTGATATTAAAATATTGACGTATTTGATGAGGTGAACTTTGGAGGAAATATGTCAGTGTAACATCAGTGTTTTCTTTGAGACACGTTGGCCTTAATGCAACATTGGACCCAAAGCAGACAATCTTCTAATTAAAATAATGAAAAACTATAATTCTTGAAATGGGCAATGCAATTTTTGTTCTGTTATTCAGCAACAATAATGCTAATTGTTGTGATTGTGAAATATTCCAATTAAGAGACAAAAATGGATGTACCAATTTTGAAAATAAATGGCTGTGTTGGTTTAAAGGACTTGTCATGATTCCGAAATTGGGAAAATTTGGTATGGATGGAAAGCCTAAGTAAGTAGGAACATGTAAATCAAAAAAGTTGAAAATTGTCCACATTTGTTGAGATTTTGCCTTTTAATTTCCCTTACCCGCCCAATAGCTTACTCGAAAAACGATTCCGACAACTCAAAATGCAGGCAAAGGGTGACGGCAAAGTGATGACAATCCATAATTAACGTGTTGTGACCTCATATAGCAGTGTTGCACACTTCAATAATAATTAAACACAACGAAATGAAACAAAAGAGGTCATTCTTAAACTTTTTTTTCTAATTTTATTATGACTTTCATTAATCCATCAATATTACAGTGTTCAGCAATAACAATTCGATGTAAACCGACTGTTTAGGTCATCACTTTTTTGACCCCGTCACGAGTTGGCGCTTTTGACTAAATGAAGCCGGGGCGAAAAATCCGCCCGTTTTCGTCGTATTGTATTCAAAAAGGCAAATTTAAAAGCCTCTATTTTGTTAATTTTTTACATCAAATTGTCTTATTTTTTTCGGGAATTCGGGTGTATGTACATATATTTTATGAATGTAAGTCAACACTGAGCTTGACAAAAAATCTTGCCATATTGCCTTTAAAGGGGCAGTTTGAGTACTGCATAGGTGCATCTCTTAATTAACTTCAAAAATTTTAGATTAATTTTTGACAATCAAACATTGGTTAAGTTTAACGATGGGTGCCAACTCTGCCTTGCAGATGATATTAGATCTTTTTTGCAAGAACTTCGCCATTTTGTAATTACAGTAAATGGACAAAAATTTACAACATTAGGGCATGTGAGGGTAAATGTGATTATTAAAATTTGCTTAAATGATACCCATGAGAAAAAATTTAGAACTTGGAATAAAGTGAGGTTCTGTTCATCTTTGGTATCGATTTTGATATCAGATGAAAAGGCCGTATTTTCTCATTATCGTCCTGACATTGAGCCCTCAATCCATTTCATTCCAAAGATATAAAAAAAAAAAAAACAGCCTTTTGAATGGTTAACCATCAATAATAGCCCAGTATAGGCTTGACAAGATGCCTTATTGAATTACATCAAAACCACAAGTTTGTTGCCCACGGTGGTACTTGATGGGGTGTATTTTCAAGTGCCAGTCTCTCATTACACGTAGAGAACACAATAGACATTAAATCGGAACAAGAACTCGAACATAATCAAGAATAATCTAGATAGCTCTAAAGCATAAAGGAAATGTTCTGCGATAACTAAATGCACCTTTAACTAGTTACTATTTATTATGTGCTAAAATCTCTCCCTCAAAGTGGTTTTTAAAAAAATCAAGGTTTAGACTACTTTGGACAGCGTTTTGGTGTTCAAAATATCTGAATCAGATGCTGTTCCAGAAATTTTAGTCCAAGAACATTTGCCTCTGTGTGTCTAACTTTAAGGCAGACTGCCAGAGTTTTAATTTGAATGTATCACACGTGACAGTTTTGGAGCCATTTGAATGTTAAAAAGTAATAATGACATTATTATGACACATATCTCCAGTTTTTTCTCGATGTTGAGAATTACAGTTGGCATGTTTTTACAGGTGTTGGTTTCAATTTATGTTGTGTTAACGTTCTCTACTGGATATGATAGCCTGGCACGCGCACATACACCCCATCAAGCTGGTCTCACTTCCCCACCACCAATTACCGTGGGAAACAAACTATGCGGTTTGGTGTTATAGCAAATAATTCATATTGCAAGGTCCTTTAATTCATTATTGACTGGTTAACCATTAAATTGGCATTTTTTTTTGTCTTCTCTTGGGACGATTGGATTTGAAGACTGCAAATTTCAAGATGACAAATAGAAAAAACAGCATTTCATCTGATATTAAAATCGATACGACTTCACTTGGTACATCAGGGAGAGGGCCCAAGATGATCGGAACATGCACCTTTAATGAATTAAATTATTTGCCCTTGATATACCAATTTTTATAAATAAATTGGAATATGATCTTAATTGGCCTGGTATCATTGGTAAAAGCCATTTTTTTTATCATGAAGCTTGTTATCAATTTGTTGTTCTTTTACTCAAAATGAAATTTATTATCCTTTTTAAGGCATACTTTATTTAAGGCATAATCTTTCATTAAGAGCAACATTGGAGGATATTTTTCTAAAAAAGTCTGTATCATTGCCTCGAGAAAATCATTTGTTTAGCTTCCAAATATCCTGGGAATTATCGGATCAGAAGCAGGATAACATTTGCATTCTTGGCCCATTTATTGAAGATTGAGGATTGGCCTAAATTTGGGCCCAAATTAAGGTGCATTTTGTGATCCTAATCCACCTAATTTTTATTTATGGTTCACAGATTCCTCAAGAAAAAAGTCCTTTGCTAAATATTTCAGTTGATTCTGACCATGCATTTTGATGTTATGAGCAAATTTTTGTATCACAGTACCACATAAGCCACTGTGTTGTGATTTCTTGTCTGTTTAACAGACAGAAAATACAAAATTGCGAATTCTCTCTAGAGTAAGCCAAATTTGCACATAAGATTAGGCAATACATACTATCTCTGTGCCAATGGTTCAGATGATATAAAATCTCAACTTTTTTAGGTAAGTTGGGGGATGAGGCTGGGGGATCACCAAATGCCCCTTTAATGTAAATTTCTAATTTTCTGCACTTCAGGGTACATTTTGGCTCATTTAGCATTTGTTGGATAAGTCATAAAGGGCAAACTTTGTAATTTTGTTCCCCCGGCTCAATTGCTTAACCCCAGACAAAAAACCCTCTGCTTGTCTTTGGTTCCAGGGATACTCTATTACTGTCAACTTCTGCTTGTCCACTTTGATTATAAACTGACAACGATCTGCATTGCAGTTAAGAAAGTGCCAAATAGAATATTTTTGATCAATTCCGTGAAAAATATACATGTAAACAGAAAGCAGCAAATGAGAAGTTCTGTTAAGCCGGGGGTTGAAGAACCTTGTGAACAATGTAGCGGAACTTTCCTCCGGTAAGACTGAGAGCTAAGATTTCTTGTACAATCATTGGTTCCTGCCTGTGTGATGTGACAATCAGCAGAATTATTGCCTTCTATTCTTGTAAACGTGTGTGTGTGGGCGTGCATGTGGTATGTGTGTACGTGTGGTTGTGTGTCCGGGGGGGGGGGTAACCTGTACACGAGTCCGGTAACCACCTGAGTTACAAGGGTTCCGGCGGTGACCCCTATATGAGACCAGAATGGAAGAAATGGTACCCTATCTGAGACCACATCTGTCAAATGATCCCTATCTGAGACCATTTTATTCAATTAGACCCCTTTCCGAGACCCGGGGCCAGCGCTATTACCATTGGAATTTTAACTTGGGATTTACACTCAATTTTGAGCTATTTTATGGAGTTTTTATTCTGTTTTGAGCATGATATCACCAAATCACCATTCTAACAGATTCTGCTGATTTTATACTCTGCCTGAAACTGAAGTAATTTTGATACCCTATGTGAGACTGACGAGACATAGGAATGAATTTGATACCCTATAAGCAAGTCTCGAGACATGCCCAGTCTCGCGGTTTTGTAACGCGGGTGGTTACCCGACAAGAAGACCAGTTACCCCCTGGGTGTGTGTATGTATGTGTCCAAATGGCACGTGGAGAGAAGTATTAATTATTATAAGTTAAACTTGGAAATGGACGTCATTGTTCAAGACGGTTAGCATGCTGAATGAGTTTACCTGGCCTCTAATTCTGTTATGCTACCTACCCAAATTCCTTTATAATTATAAACGACTAGGTTTGTTTCAAAACCCAACCCATGATCAATCGATAAGCAGTAGTGTGTATGAGCTTTATTCCGTTTACTATTGATTTTCCTGATCTAGGAGTCTCAGTGGGTCGAGTTGCTTTCCATTTAGGTAGGTACGCATCCGTATTAGAGCCAGTTGACCTCTTTGCGTTACTATCCCTGAACCGGATCACTCTGGCTGATGAAGGTTGCAGTTACACACAACTAAAATATTTTGTTGTGTGTGTGTGTTGAGACCAAATTTTAACTTTATTAAAGTAAATACGTTATCACCAACACTGAAATGTAAATTTGTGAGGACATTTGGATACCTTGTGGGACCCATTGCTTACTGTTGAGACATTTCCCTTCATTGTGAGACCAGTATGAGTGCACACCAGGTAATAACTGCCCCATTGAAATACAAGCAAATATACCTGTTTTGAGAGCGAGATTTACTCAATCGGAATATTTGGCAGACAAGTTGATATTCAATGATGCAAATCGATGACACTTAAACATATGTTTCAATGTTATGGGGGGTCTTCCGATTTGTTTTTCCGATACGAGACCAATAGCGACCGTTCCATTTTCCACCCGTTTTTGAGCCTGCAAACTCGTTGACGCCATCTTCATACACCGAGGGCCTATTTCTCTGTGAAAATAAAATTTGAAATTTCACCGTTCTCCAAATGTGTTAAAGACACCTGTACCTTTATTGAAACATAATATAGCACTACATGTTTTCACAAACTCGTACAGGAACCGTAAGACTCAAAATTAGCAGTGTTTTTACCGTCAGTAAAACCATTAACATGTAATGCCGTGGGTGATTTAGTGCTGGACCTTATGATCAAGCTAATTCAGCCCTCACCCAAAGCCCAATATACTCGTCCAAGTTAACATTTTAAAACTCTATCAAACTAAATGAACATCTTTTTTACGGCCAGAAAGTTATGGACACTTTTCCACACTCGGATCTCAAATGATAGGATTTGAGAACTACAGACAGGTAACCCCCTGCAATCTGCAGTGCAAATCGTATAATCAATAGGCGGTAATATATATTCGGTTTCAGATTATTTCTGATACTACTTTTAATTTCTATGTAGAATTTTCCTCGTACATGTTGACGATCGGTACTTGGAAATCGGTATACATACACTTTGGTGGTATCACATAATTTTTGATAAAATAAATTTCCCATTTTACATTTCGAAGTAACAGCTTATGCATCACCGTTCCTGTGGCATGCAGTAATATACAGGCAAACCACTCATCCCGCTTGCAGTGTTAAAGGTGCACAAGAGATTTTCACATATCACATGTCCCGAAAAGATTGAAAATTCTGATTTTTACTTTGTGTAAAGATTTCCATCACAAATACCCCCACCTGAAGGAATTAAGCTGGGAAATATTCTTTGGTACAAAAAATGTAAATTTCTCAATTTTTCGTATAGGAGGCAAATACTTACTTCAGCCTATGTTTTTTGTTGAAATATGACAACCAGAGCTCAATGATCAGAAGCGCTATCAAAGTTATGGTATTCAAGAGGACAATATTTTTGTGACGCCCGATTTTACTTACAATGGAAAATACATGTAACAAATTGACTTGGTACAAAATGTTGGTAATTAAGAACAAGGTGGTTCTCGAACCGTAAGTCTTGCCTCTCTTTGGGATCGCTGGCGTTAAAGGTCTATAGGGGTCAATGGGTGTCATTCTCTGACCACACCCCTGAGTCAGTGGCTCTTCTGACGCAAGCTAGGCTGCAATGGCTCAAATTGTTTTGGCAGAAGAGAAACAAATTATATAACTTTTACCCTAACTACAAAATGCCCCTTTAATCACCCAGACTTTGACCCATCTGTAACACCCCCATATGGTCACATGTCAGCATTTGAGTGATTCTTCCACTGAATATTGGTTTCATGATGTGACCTTTGATCCAATCTGTTAGACCCCCATATGGGTTTTGGGCCAGTGGATCTTCTTACCAAAATTAGTGATTATAGGAATTTATCTGCGACTGAAAAACAACTTCCATAGATTTTCGAAGATTGCCCTTAATTGCCCAATTCTGTGAACACCCTATGAACCAATGGCTTGGACCAAGGGTTCTTCTGACCTAATTTGGTGGAAATTGGCTCAAGAGTTTGGGAATGAGAGAAACAAATTACAACACGTTAACCGAATGACCATACAGACATAAAGACAAACATGTATCTTTTTACACACTATAAATAAATATAACTGTCTGAAACACATTAACCTAGCATTCAATCTTGCCTAGTTTATTCTGTTAACAAAAAGCTAAGTGTGAGCCACAAAGGATAACTTTTCATAAGTCTCTAATTAGTTAATTAGCTAATTTTTTTTTTTTTTTTAATATAAATTTTCCATTGATATAAACATAAATCAAGTAATGTCGCAAAGGAATGCCGTAATATGAGATAAGTTTATTACGACATTCTTTACTTTGGACATTAACTTTATTTATATGCCGGCGCAGCTTTTTATCTCCACGCACGCACCACGCACGCACGCACACACACGCACACACACACACACCCTACACACTACACACATACGACATACATACATATGGTCTGTACCGCATTCATGCAACACACACATGCATGCATACATATCACACACAAACACACAATATATGTAGACAGGTACATGTCATACAAATAGTTTCTTGGTCTTGCTCTCAACAGATTTGTTCAATTTCTAATTCTTATTTTTGACATGTATCTGTTTACAACACAACACACATAGGACACACCTACACACATGCAACAGCCAGATAGACAGGCACAGACTGGGATACAGACATGGCACCCCGTACACACTATCAAATCTCTTAAATTCCACTAAGCGGTAACGAAGATTAACAATTGACAAGTATAGTGTGGTCCGCTCTTCCCTTATTTCAACTAAGATTAATTTGCTTAATTCAACAAAGCAAATCACTTCTTTCAATTAGGGAATTTTATTTCGATTCAGAGATTTACTAGTGTGTACGCACACGTCGTTGAATTAAAGAGGTGATGTGTATTGGGTTTACATACCAAGGCCATATTTCCAGGAGGCCACACTTGTTTCAATCTTTGTTATTTTTCTACTAGTGTGGACGCAATTGTATCTTAATTAAGATGTGTGTGTACGCGCACGCTTTATTAACTAATCAAGATTAACTAATCTTCGTCGAAATAACCAAATTTGCGTGTGTACGGGGCATGGACACACATCCACACACACACACACACAGAGGAAGGGTTTTGTGGATCCAAGAAAGTCCAGACATTTATTTTTAAATTGAGAAAGAATATTTGGATTTTTATAGGGTAGAAGATATATACTCGCTGACTGACCAGAATAAATGAGCAGAATTTCTATTGATTGGTGCTGCACTGGGGCTTTATTAATTGAAAAATACACAATTTACATTTTGAAGAATATAAACCATTTTTTAAATGACAGAATGTTTACATTATATTTATACTATATCAAGTGTAAAACTACTGTTACAAGCCTATTGCTAAATGCACCTCTGTCTGACCAAGGTACTGAGCTTGTTATACCAACATACATGGGATGTGTCCTTGCTAGAGTCCATGAACCCCAGCCAGCTAGCAACATGTAAATTGGCATCACACTGACCAACCCGTTAAAACATAGGCTGCAAATGCATCTTTCAAGGCTAGCATTATACAACATAGCTGCTAGGACAAGTGATCTTCATGAAATAATGCCTACAATAATTTTCACCTTGGAATCATTGCAAAAATTCAAAAATACCCAAAAAACCAATTTGAACTCAAAATTTCAAAAATTTGTTACATAGAAAGCACCAGCAATTTCAATACTTGCATCACTGTGATTTTCACGAGAATTGAACAAGTACAAAAGACTATTTTATATTTTAGTGGTGCCCTGACATAAAATCTTTCTACTTGATGGCATAAGCCTATCTATTGATAGGCTGATAAAAATCCACCTTTTGTTTTCACTTTTCAAGGCATTTCTGTAGACAAATACAATTTTAAAATTATATTGAGGTCAACTATATGATAACTAACAAATGATACAATATATTGACGACTCAAAATCTCTCGTTGCACCTTTAAGTGACAGATGTTAGGGGCATTTGTCAAAAAACCACACCTTACCTTAGAGGCCTTTTAATTTTTATTGTGACAAACTCAACTTCCTAGCTATGTGTAACTGGGAAGCATTGTGTCAATTCAACCTTCCCCAAGTAGCTTGTTTAATTAGTTAAAATATGTCAAATGGTATGAAATATATAGTATGTTGCACACACTAATAATTGCCATTCATTTATGTACAAATGAACCAATTAAAGTAATTTTTTTCAATAATGAACTAATTTGGAACTCCGGTGTTGCTGAAAATGGGTTTTACCTTGACCCATCCCCAGTCAGTCATACAACCCATACATTTAAACATTTCTATATTTTTGAATGACTTGAGTAGAAAATAGATTAAGTTTTCAGCCCCTTCGAAAAATGGCTTCTAATCAGAAAATTCCTGAGATCACTCATTATAAAGTCTCACAGACATTCCGATCTTTGATGTTTTGTTTGTGGCATCTTGAAAAAGTATTGACACAGAGTTTTGCTGGAAACAACCTCCCCCTGCCCATTGAAAATGGTATGGGATTGCCCCTGCTTCTACTCATGTGGGACTTACTTATTGATCTGCTGTTCTGAGTGTTAAAAATCTCGTAACTTCTAGTTGGTGAGCTTTTGTTAGTCCAGAAGAAAGCCTACAAATATGTATACGTACAAGTATGTGAATATGTCATACTTTCTGACAATGCAATGCAACTTTTTAAAGAAATACATAAGTTTTAACATTTCACCCGGGACAGTTTAGTTTTACAGTTCTGAAGCTGCAATCTTCACTATATAGAGTTTTAAGGTTTATCAACAAAATGTATGTGCCAATTTTTGATATCTTTTTTCAAATAAACGATATTAATCAAGAAAATAGATATGACATCATTAGTGACATTTTTTTCAATAAATAAATTTTGACACATGAAATCAAAATTTTAACACAGAGAATTTGTTTATAATGTTGTTTGGCATTATTTATGAAATCTGTACCCTTTCTCATCTCAAAACTGAGAATCCTGAGAGGATTTTGTAAAATTCTTTTGTATTTCTTTATAATTTGGTGATGTGTGTACGTACAAGTACGCCATTTTCTGCACTGTTTGTGGACTGGTAGCTTGATAATACCACAACATACAAAAGTACCCTGTTTAATGTCGGCCAAACTTCATGTGTTTACAATCAGTGTAAATATGAAGAGTATGATGAACTCCGCCCACCATAGATGATTACCCATGCTTGTCGGCTGATTTTGAAGAGAAACTGCCGTTCAAACCACCGGTTATTTACAAAGTATAGATTTCGTAAATAGCCTACTACAAAATAGCTCAAAATACGTTATGGGATACATGACTAGGAATATATTTTTAAGGAAGGAAAGGTTTTTTGCTGGTCAGTTGCAATAAATTACGCCCAGAGAAAATTAAAGATTACTGGGTAATGTAAATGTCTTCTTGAAAAGGGCAATGTACTGGCTAACAATTTGCCCGGATATTTTTGCGTGCGTCGTATTTACAAAAATAGCGCTCTTTTGAAGAGATTGCCAATGCCAGGGTAGCGAACACAGAACACATAGTTTTTAATATGCTTTTGAGTAGGTCTTGAGTATTATGCTTCTGTGCAGTCCCAGTGCAGATCCAACCACAAAACCCCAAGGTACCTGGGATTTTGTGGTTGTCTGCATTTAGCAGCAGGCTACTGTTTAATAAAGTGCATATAGAATAAATAGAAGTAACAATTCCCTTTAAAAGGGAATGGTAAGACATAATCAATTAAAGGGGTAGCAACAAACCATCAAAAAATTAATGTCAAAGGTGGATGTGGATAAAATAGCTTCATGTAGTACTTATGGTAAACTTTTGAATACAAGTATTTTAATAAATTTGTTACAAAGCTTTTACAGCTTTAAGAGCATTATTTGTAATTTTTTTTGGTAGGACGGTTCCTTTAAGATTCTGAAAGTAGGACCTCTAGCTGTAGGAACCTATCAATGCAAAATTTCACTATACCTAATATATGCAAATTTTGGGCCTAATGTAACATAAATTTACCTTTTTTAAAAAATGTTACTACTATTTAGTAAACTTTGAAAATTTTAGTTCCAATTTGAGGAAAGTACTGTATTTAAAAATTTAAGGCCATATTCAATTTTGGTTTCAAAATGCAGTTAAACTAGGAAAATGATGGGGATTTAGGCAAAATCCTAAGATGCCATCTGTAAAGTGTCATGTATGTAGACAGTAACATAGGGGCCTACATGGGCAGAAAAAAATAAATGAGTCAAAGACATGCTACTGACATCTCAAATGTAAAAGATTATTTACTTAGAAGCTTTGAAAATTGAAGCTGTCTGTTGGTTTAAGCATAATCTATAAAAAAAAATACATCATGTCATCAACACCTTCTGTGCAAAATGATTAAAATTACAGTCATCTAGGGAACAACCTATATTTCTGATGTCTCTTTGGGATCTATTTTTACAAAATATGGGGTCTTTGGGTGAAATTTTCAAAACATATGGGGTTTTTGGGTGACAACGATGCTGAAAAGGGGGGGGGGAGGGGTCTTAACAGCCTTACGTACGCGTCACTTCCAAGATTGGAGTGCCACCGGGAGGCGAGTATCCTATCCAAAGGATAGATAGTCCAAAGGATAGATAGTTTTATTTATTCCTTACCCAGAAAATAATAATTTCAGTCCTGTTTTTTCCACTTCTTAAAATGACAAGTTTGCTCCAAAATGTCTCCTGGCCCATTTGAGAAAGCTGCTAGTTGCTTGCACAATTGGATCAGACAGACTGCAAAATATGATTATAGAAAGTGATCAAATTTGAAACCAATTGTGATGGGAAAGGCTACAACTTTGTAAATCAGGCTGACACCTTGCATGCTTAGAGCTCTACATAATATCACAAAGCATGTAATGCGTGACATCTGATTTGACAATATCAAAAGGTCACAAGATGCTTTCCACACATGTTTGTCACCCATGTGCATGAGTGTTCACTCTTGTATGAAAATAGATATTTGAAATACGAAGCAGTTGGATTTTGAGCTCTTCTGTACATCAGGTCTTTGATATCCAGTGTATTACTTTGGGTTTATGTGCAATCATTGTGTGTGACATCTAATTTTAGACTATCAATAGTTCATATTGAATTCTTCTAACATGTTTTAATCATTCATCTGTACCAGTGATCATTCTTGTGTTAAAATAGATACAGATTGACACTTTTTTGATCAAATTTGAAAGTTTGGATTGTAAGATGACATTTCATCTGCCTTTGGTTTTATACACGTCATAATTGTGCACGATTTATAATTTTAGAATACCAGTGGCAAATTATCTTAGTCACTGAACATGCTCAAGAAGATTGTAATGATATCCCGGGGGGCCACTTATATTCAAAGGTGGATATAATGCATGAACAAGAAAACATGTAAAAAGGGTCCCTTTTTTCCAACAGGCAATGTACGCGCGTACATTGATTAGGGTGTCAAAAACAGCAAAGTGTGCAAAAAAGGGTATGTTTTTTCTTAACCCTGAAATTGTGATGTTTAGGGTATGTAATACTCAAATTAAGCAGAGATCAAAATCATCAAAAACATTGCAAAGCAAAGCAAGATAATAAAGGGTATATTACTGACATAATGCATTGCTCACTTGTTTAAGATAGCAAAAACTGACAAAAATACTTGTCTAGAGTAGCCAAAACAGACAAAAATACTTGTTTAGGGTATGTTTTTTCGTCGGTGGAAATACTTGTTTTGGCATTTTGTAAGTCCATGTTCATGCATCATATCCATCTTTGAATACAACTGCCCCCCCCCCAAAAAAAAATAGATAGTTTGAAGTCATCTTTTCAATCTTTTCAGTAGCACTAGAATTTTTCTGTGCTAGGATATCTGAATTTGCAACATTTCCTTGCGCACAAGTCAATATGTGGCTTGCTGTTTGGTTCAGGTGAAGTGCAAGCTTAAGTAATTTCTGAGTGGAAATTATTGCAATTATATGGGCAACTCCTGGGAGAGTACTTGGTGTAGAAGGGGGATGGGCTAAAAGGAATGAGCCACAGATGACTCCCTACTTGTAGCTCCCAGGTGCATTGTGATGTGAAAATGGCTTCAAATGCTCAAGAAAAAAATAGTAAAATTTGCTGCCCAGAATTTGCCTTTTTAGGGTAACTTATTGTGTGAAGTTAGATAGGTGCACATAGCATAATGCAATGGGAGGGTGTGAGGAAAAGTCCCAGGAAAAGTAAAAGAAGGGAAGAATAAACAGAGTGAAAGAGTAGGAGGGAGAAGTTAGAGGTAAAGCAAAAGCTAGTAAAGCAAGAAATCATTTTAATTTTGAACAATTGCATCAGACTTGCCAGACTTTTGAGTGTGTGAGTGAGTGAGTGAGTGGGTGAGTGAATAGGTAAGTGGGTGGGTGGTTGAGTGTGTGAGTGGGTGGGTGAGTTAGGATTTAACTCCTTACTGACAGCCAGGGTTATATAGGAACATGTTCAACTATACTTCTATAGACAATGAAGAAAGCCCAGTTTTAGAAGCAGGAGGAAACCGGAGCACCCAGGGAAAACCTACGAGGCCAAGTATGGACTGGAAACTAAATGCATATGAAATTGCAGGTCTGATCGAGGGCCGAACCTGGGACCACAGTGGTGCAAAGCACAGGAAGACCCACTTCACTAAACCGACCCCCTCTCTAGCCTGAGGTTTTTGAGGTGTCAGTGAAATTTTTTCGGTCAACCAGTGAGCGAAGTGAACTGGGACAAAATTGAAAGGGCCGTATTTGCGCTGGGTCATGCAAAATAATCCACAATGGAAAAATATGCATTATCCATCCATCCACTCCCCCTCCAAACACCAACCCTGATAAGCCCCTGATGCAGAGTGTGTATTTATGATTATGTTGGTCCTGATTTCATGCCGGCTAAGCTAAGTGTCAATGTATCAAAATAGAAAACTCATCATTTGACATTCTACTTTGTCTAAAATTACAAATCTATAAATATATTATATATAGGCCAGTGCCCTTTTAAGTTAAGGGGGAAATACTAGATTTAAATTGGGAAGTAGCTTCTTATTATAGTCAATAGTGTAAACTGTGGTGAAATTTAGAGATAGTTTATAGGTCAAGTTTGATTGAGCTCTATTTTGGTTTTGGATTATGAAATTTGTGTTTCCCTTTGGATTGTTAGTCTTTATAAATTGGCTATAGTTGTGCCTAGCCTGTGCTGGGCTTGATAAGCCTTTGTTGGGTAAAATTGGTAAGGAATGATGATATGTTGTATGTGTGCAGTGGTATTTTTTTAAGGAAAACATAGGATAGTATACTCGACTACT
>JAMKCH010028478.1:0-61857 GCA_023653785.1 Ophioderma brevispina | reverse complement strand
AGCCTTTAGGCCAAACAAAAAAAAGTAAATAATTATTAGACCACAACTTTCCCTCTTCTTATTCTTTTAATCAGAATAATTAAGATTGTAACATTAGTAAGCCAAATTGTATTAAACAAGCTTTACCTTTTCAAGAACATTCAGACAGATTTTCTAGCCTGTCAATATTTCGTCTTGACATAATTTCGTACCTTCACAAGCATTTCTTGGATCCGGCTTCCTGCCATCCAGGGTCTGTTGTTGAAAAGTGGTTGGCAATTCCTGGCAACTCACACCTGTGTATTATGCTGGCATACACACCGGCCTCATTCTGGTGGGAATGAAAATTGAACTTGTTAAGGGGTGCAACCAATGCTGTATAGGCGAGAGGGGACAGGCCCTGAATCAGAAACCTTATCCCATCTTCCCTCACAAAAAAACATTTGTCTCAGAAGACTGTGCGGCTTTTGTTTAAAAATGGTTCTTTTAAGTGCATTATTTCAGGGGTGTGAGGAAGGCCATGGACAAAAAACAAGGAAAAGGAAAAAAGAGGGAAAAAGCAGTCAACAAGGCGGTTCTCGAACCACAAGTGTCGCCAAAGGTAATCAAGGTGATATGGGTAACCAAGGTCACATGGTCACAAAGGCACTGGCGGTCACAATGAGGTCACATGGGGTCACTGAGGTCACATGGGGTCACTGATGGTCACATGGGGTCACAAAAGCTCGCATATGGTAAAGAGGTCACCAAAGGTCGCATGGGGTCACAAATGTCGCAATGGGGTCACCAAAGTCGCATGGGGTCACAAATGTCGCATGGGGTCACAAGGTCGGGCATGGGGTCATCAAGGTCACATGGGATCAGAGGTCACATGGGGTCACTGGGATCAATGGGGTCAAGGGTCGGCATAGGGTCACATGGGGTCACCAAAGGTCACATGGGGTACCAAGGTCACATGAGGTCACCGAGGCACCCCACCCTGCCCCCCTTTTTTTTATTTCCCCACCCCCTCCCCGTTCGGCATCCCACCTGACCCTACCTTGGCACACCGATTTGTGAAGGGGCCAAAGGTGACGTAAGGTCGGAAAGGTCACCAAGGTTGCATGGAGGTCACAAAGGTCACCACAAAGTGCACCAAGGTCACATGAAGTCACCAGGGTCACACAAGGTCACATGAGGTCACCTGCCCCTCACCGACGCACCCCACCCTTCCCCGACGCACCCTAACCCGATGCCACACCCCGACCCCACCCCCGATGCACACCACACCCGACCCCTCCCGACGCACCCCGACCCCTCCCGACGGCCACCCCACCACCCCCCGAACGCACCCCACCCGCCACTTACACCCCACCCTTCCCCCCTCCATATGATTCAAACACAAGATTCTGTATAGTTTTGCAGTAGCAAAGGAATTTTGTTACCATTCAGCGATACAGCAATTAGCATATTTAATTAGCTAATTGCAAAAAAAAAAAAAAAAAAAATAAAACCGAAGCTCGCATGTATCAGGAACTTCAAATGGCAAAGAAGAGTGCAGTTGAAGGGAATTTGCATAATCCGATGTACCGTTTTCAAAAATATAGCGATTACGTGATTTTTGCATATAAATTAGCTCAATTGCCCCATATGTAATTCGCCCGAAATATGCCAACACTAAACAGATGAGAAATCTTTAACCCGCTTCCGTCCACAAGTTCATTATTATACGCCTTACGGAACTCCAGATAACGTGCACACAAGCCTTGCGAGGAAAAGGTTGTATTTTGACGGGCAAAATAAGCTAATTAATATTCATGAATATGCAAATAATGCACCAAAAGCTACACATAATATTTTGGAACCTCACTTTATCACCCTATCAAGTGTGAAGGAAATCGGGATGAGCGTTTAGAAAGCAGAGCATTTCAAAAAAGGTTTAACGGAAAATGGCGGAATGAAACACAATATGCAAATAAAGCTAATTAAAATATGAATATGCAAAATAATGTTTTTTCAACCAAAAGCTACACATGAAATTGCGGCACCTCACTCTATCATCCTATCAGTTGAAGTAAATCGGGGATAGCGTTTAGCCTGCAGAAGCATTTAAACAAAGGTTCACCGAGTCATACGGACGGGCGGACGACGGATCGGACGGACACACAGAAAATTGGACTAGTATGTGCCCCATGAAAATTCGTTTCAGGAGACACAAAATGCCAAAAATAGGCTGAAAACAACGAAAAGAAGCTAAAAATTTCTTAAACAAAGGAAATTTCACACCAGATTATTTTTTTTAAGTTTTGATCACTTGAAAGATTGTTCTAAATTTCGAAAAAAAAATGAAAAAAGTGGGTCAAAAATGCAATAAAAAAAATCTGCATTTTGCATTCGCTTTTTTCTTAAAAAAAATTTCACATGTCTTCTGAGGATAAAGTGTTTTTTTGGGGGGCCTAAATATGCTGAAAGAGTGATTGTAAAGGTGAGGAAAATTTCTCAAATGGGTCGGAACGGACACACACATAGAAATTCTCACCTTTCTATTCACACTTTAGAGTACATTGAAAGATAAAAGTTGATCATGAAGGACTAACTCTTGTTTAAACCCATGTCTATAGTTACGCTCCCTTCAGGACTACCAGTCTTTAGTGTTCATTGCTTATGCCAGCCTACTGCATATTTTGAGTGTAAATCAAGCAAAATCAGTCAATTTGTTGATTAAAGCGGGCACTGGCACATTTTCACAAATATGAAAATTTTTCAAATTTGCTCACAAATGATAGTCTAGGCCATTGTGAAGAATAGAGATATATTTCACACATAAAAATACATGCCATCAAAAAACAGAGAGGGACCTTTATAAGGGCTAAAAAACATCAAGGGAATAGTAGGCTAACTTTCGTTTGCCTAAACTTTAATCAACCAAATGTGTATATGACATGAAATCATAGACTCGTAGACCGGCCAAACAAGGTGCATGCGTGAGAATCAACTCTATAGCGTGTGTTTTCTTGTGTCAATGCCATTTTCGCTCGTCAGCTGAATAATGTCGCCAGCGACATTCATTATAAAATCGTTCGGTTTACCCATAAGCACGCTGCTCTAAGCTTAATAATTTCAGGTGAGGGCTAATGTATATAAACGCTTTACAACCATGCAAAATATCATTTTTGAAAAAATCTAGAGGGCACAATATTCCAAATATGCCAAGTGTCTCTTTAAAATCAAAATTAAGTTCAATGTAATTCAGTTATGTACCAGGTCTCATTTAGGTCTCATTTGGCTGAAATCTCAATCGAACCTAATAGTTATATAGTACTTAATGTCACTCAGAACAATGAAATACAACGACGTGATCAATAAATTGACTATTCAAAATCACTCGGAAACAAATGCCTCATTTAGCTTGCAACAAAATCACACGCAAGATGGCACACACCAATAATCACCCTACACAGACCAGATGGTAGAAAAAACAATTTTAAAGGTTGATCAATTTGAGGCTATGGATCAAAAACAACCCTTTCACTTCATGTCATAATTACATTATACCAATTTTGGGCACCTACTTTGTATCATGTGCGTATTCCAATAAAAGCAAAATGGCACATTTTAAGAGCGCCCCCAATTTTCGAACTGTTGACAGTTGTGTGGTAATTGTCTAGTATACTATACTGCAAACGACAATGCTCAAAATGCTCATTTGTCATAAATAAATGATTGTTTTATGCATATTTGAATTGGGACCCCGATGGTAATTTAAGGTGGAGCTGGAAACGCTAATTTTTATGTCTTTCATGTTGAAAAATGCACCTCACAAAATTACCTCTAACTTCCCGGAACCGACGGAACAACTAAGAGAAGAGTGTAGACACGTACATGCACAATTCCTATTTCTAGTATATTCATATTGAAAGGATGTATGCCAGCAGCCGTTTGAATTATTATCGGAGATTGAGGCCATCATCCGATTCTCCCATTTAATTTTCCTAATTACAAAATTCCCTCTTGTGACACACACAGAATTTGAGGGCTACATTCACAGGTATGCTTACTAGCAATTACCAATGCGACAATGTGCAAAAATCTCAAAAATATTTGGAAAATTGAGGGTGCTTCTAAAAAAAATTGTTATTGCTTTAACAGGAAATAGTAGGAGCAAAGGGTATAATGTAAATTTTTGCACAGCGTACACTCGTTCCAGCTCGAAGTATGAAGTTGCGACACGGGCGTATACATTGAAACGACTTTCGCACGCGAGCGTAGGTAAAGCACAAGCTGACGAAACTTGAAAGGCGGGCACTGGGTATTACGCGCGGCATCGCACTTCATTACTTCAAGACAAGAACAAAGTATATGCCAATAAAATCTTGCTAGCTTAATGACCAGTGCCATTCCTGGCAGGCCCAAACACAAACACTGTCTGTGACGGCCCAGTCATGCAATGGCAAAGTAGATACGAGTATCCGGAGCTGTGATACCAGTCTGGACGAGGACAATGCGTATATCCGTCAAGTGAAGTAGTCCATGACAGTCTGCTGGTAAAAAGTTGGACCAAGATACACTGGCAGGCGAATACTCCACCTTGAAAATGTAAGAAGAGGTCAGAATAGAGTGAACAGGGGAATCAAGAGAGCAGTTGTTGCTAATGCATAGACAAGAGTGCTTATCTGTGGACAAAATCTCATTGGATACTTACAGACAATGGCAGCAAAGCATCATTCAACATTGCAACTCACCCACAAATAGCAAAAGAAATTACAGCGATATGGAGTGCAAAACACAAACAAATTTGGGTGCTATGATGTGGGTCATTCATGGCTGTTCCCATGACCTACATTATTCGTTATTCACACACACCAAGATTCAGATCTAAACCTACATTGCAGTTGATTCTTCAGCTACAACGTTTGAAGAACAAAGTATCCTTCACATCATAATTGAATACAATAATAAATTAGTAACAAGGTGGTTCTCGAACCCAAGGTCCCCCGTTAATCACGGTAGTTAAAAGGAGGAAAAGGAATATAACTTAAAGATCACAGGGAGGTTGTGATAATACCTGGGAGGGCCCCAGCGATGCTGTGGAAAAAATTTCTGGTATCAATGTTGACTCACCCACCCAGTCCATGACCATACAACAATTTGGAGTTGTTGAATTGGATGAGCCTCACATGACCTTGAAATGACCTTCACAATTTCAGCCACTGAAAGTGGACCACACCCATCAAGTTCCATTTGGGGACCCATACAACCATTTGCAGTGAATTGACTCAGATGACCCCAGATGACCCAGAAATGACCTTAAAAAAATGGGCATAAAATGTTGACTGCACCCACCGGGTTTCATGGACTATACATCCATGCATAGTGATTTGACTTGAAATGACCCCACAACCTTGAACATGACACTCCCAAAATTCTCTGCACTGAATATTGACCGCACCCACCACGTTTCATCATCTACCACATGTTTAGGGATTGACCGTGAATGACCTCACATGACCTGTGAAAAGGACCTTCAAAATTTTCGGACAAAGAATGTTGGGCACACCACACCAAGTTGCATCATCCTACCACAATTTACAAGGTTAAAGCAAATTTTTGGGACCACATTGGACCTTTGGACCCCCTGGCAAGACGAAACTCATCCGCGCTACTTAAGCGACATATATGGTGCAAAGATGGACCAACCATACTTGCTTCGGATTAAAGATATCGTGTTGACAAGGTTTATTATAGCAATTTAACCTATTTTTACACATGTTTGACATCATTTGACCTTGGCCCATGACAATGACACCACTTTGGGATCACACCCAGAGCGTACTCGAGATACATCTATGTTGCGAAGATGGACACCCACACTTGCTTCCAAAGATATCGCGTGGGACACACCACACACACACGCGAACACGGACGGGGAAGCATGTTATAGTCCCCTTCGACAACATAAGTTGGCGGGGGGGGACCAAAACCATTTTTAATATAGCGCTTAACACCCATAAACAGGCTCAAAGCATGGTTGACAATTATTATTATTACACCGCCTTCAAGAAATCGTCAAAATCATTTCGTTCATTTAGGTGGCTGCTCAAAGCCATGCCCTACAAGGGCACCAGACCCTATCAGCAGTAGATAGGAATATTCCCCATAGCAGCTCCTCAGATTTCGCTTGGGTGGGACGAGGGGGCAACCGAGACCAAGTGTCTTGACCCAGGACACAAACACGTTGACCATAGTGGGGCTCGAACTCATGATTTTCCGGTCTAATGATAACGAGTTCTGCACTTTTCCACTACACCACCACGTTGCAAAATGTGGGTTTATGGGATAAACCAATGACAATGTCTAAATTTAAGATTTCTTGCCACCATGCACCTCCTGCACTGGCAGATCTACATAGAAGAAAAATGGGTCAGGTGTTAAAAACTGCCTATTCTAAAAGTTAAATTATGCATATTAAGCGTGTGCATGGATTATTTGTAAAGTATTAGGAAAAGCTACAATGTTTGATATGATTGAGCACACGGACGGTTTGTAGCACTTCCCCCACAATAAAGGTCTCCAATTCCAAAGAAAAATGTTGCATCCCCAGCGTGTTTTGCGTCCGGCATGCAAACAAATTTCTTGCATTCCGCGACAAGGGGCCGACTATTTTCTTTTGATCTTTATTGCACCAATTCCATGCCCCTTGATTCCAAACATCTGGATTCGCCACTGTCGGGGGAGAATCGGCTATAATGCTGAAAAAATGGCGCCGTCCAAAATTGGGGATTTCTTGGCTGCCCTCCCCCTGGAATTTCAATAAGTTGAATCTCATTGATCATAGATTGCCTATTTACAAGAAAGCGCACTTTTCTACAAAACAAAGTCCTATATGTACATGAAGCTGGACTTCTTTTCGTTTCTCATATCATATTTCTTGGTTGTGATTTTTTTCACAAAAAAATTCATTTAAAATAGTGATGCCTCTCTGAGAGGATAGTCTTGCCACTGCCTGGGAAAGTAATAACAGGACTGCACAAAGGAAAGTCTATTCATAAGGAAATTAGATTTGAACTGTTTCCCTACACCTCATCCCCAGAGTCAAAGTGGGTGTAATAAAACAACCTACATGGTTAAGGCGGAAATAGGGCACACTATTTTCCCTTGGTGACCGCTACGGGCTATCACCAGTACCGGCCTAGCACAGTACCTTGGAAAATAGTGTGCCCAATTTCCCGGATTATAAACCATGTAGTATGTTGTATATTACCTCCGTATGCTGCCCATTATTGAAAAACAAACACCTGATGGTTAGCTATACTCCTATATTCTGAAATAATGGGCTGCAACTGTGTGTGGATCTCAATGCAGTTTGACACCTTGAATAGTGCATTAACAAGTCACTGGCATCATTTTCAGCAATATGCGCAGTCCTTCATTCAACAATGGGCTTCTATAGCACCAGATCAATCGTAAAATCATCTAATATATGGCCTATGAATGTTCGATACATCTTGTTTTTAGGGTAATAGAAAAGAAATGAAGGGTTTGCAGTATTAGTTATGGGCTCATTATGTCCTTGGCCAGGAAAAAAGTTAATGTGTGCCTCACCAGGTTTTAGGTTTTTGATCGAGGACAATTATTCAACCAGAAATGACCTGGGGGTAACTGGATATCTTCCCCAGGGAGTGCGATCCTGGATATTTTTTTTTGTTGATCCCAGGCCCATGCGGTAGGAGTCCAGAGGCTGCTCCCAGCAGGGTCCAGAGATATGGCAAATTTCCCCCCCCCCCCAGTGCAACCAAGTTCCCTCTCTTTCTTTAGTGCAGATCAAGCCTACATGTCAGACACCAGTCCGTCTGTGACAGAGACTAGCTGTGAGTAATCCACACGAACATTTCAATCTTTTACTCCTAGAAAGGCTGGACTCAGAGATTTCCGGGGGAGGGCGCCCTCAATTTCAAACAAAGTGTTGTTTTTCTGCCATATACATAATGCTTGTACATATAATAATCAATGTGTGAAATAAACTAAGCTCAAATGAAGTCCTTAATATAGCAAATCAAGACTTTGTTTAAAAATTCAGGATCCAGAAATTTGTATACACGGTACCTATTGCATGTTATTAGGATCCCTGTGTGTACTGCATGAAAATGAATCCCCATTCACTCTAACTTTGGAATTGGCAAATTTAGGTGAGTATCTTTAGTTTTAGTTTAACTATTTTTAATTATACACAACAAATATATATTTCGAAATCTCTGAGGTCAAGCCTTTAATTACAATAAAAATTGCTTGGAATGAGGTTAATAAATTGACAGACGATTCATCACTTTCGGAATCGGAACAGGGTGAGTTTTCATACTACGTCATTGTCTTTGTGTGAAGTCTATTGAACCTGACATAAAAACACTGAACATTTGAACGTCTGTGAAATACAGAGCCTCGGCTCTCCATATGAACATGATTTTATATTTTAAGAATGCAACGTATTACATAAACTATGCATTTGAATTTTCTTTCTTTTTGCTTTGGTGGTTGTTAAAAAGTAGCAGGTCTGTATGCGGCATGGGTTGCAGTCAGTGGCATAACAGTGGGGGAGGACGAGGGGGGGGGAAAGCTTTCCTGGACACAAAATAAATCAGGAAGGGGAGGCAAAAAATGGGAAAGGAGAAAAGGGAGGAGAACAATCCAATTGTATAACACACTTTGGCCATAGGTACCAACATGGAACAACCCATTTATCATTGACACCAGTGGTTCATTTGACCAGTATGAAGTTAATCAGTGAAACATGTGTGGGAAATGTCATGTTACAGATTTTGACAAAATGAGTCAATTCAACATAGGGTTCATCAGAGGTCAACCTGTGTACACCAAATATGATCCTTGGGACAGTATTTTCTGACCAGTATGAAGTAAGCGGTGAAAATGTGTGCAATGATCAAATGTTAACCTTTGTATGATTTTAGGAATTCGTCATCCTAACAATCAATTACACCCACTTCACATTCATCTACTGCTGCTTCCTTTCTCCACCTATACTCTTATAAAATTATGTAAATATTATTAATGTTGTTAATCAAGTTATTAATGCAATTCCAAAAGAAGCCGCCCTTGTTACAATTTCCGTCAACAATTTGGTAGTTTAGTAAAAATTTAATAAAAATATCATCGGCCCTCGGACCGCGGTTGTCACCTGCCGTCGCCGTTTGTGAATAAATAGGCCTATGCCTGACCTTGATATGTGACCTTTGACCTCAAAACCAAAATGGGAGGTTTGCATTAATATACATAAACCAGGTTTGGTTCCATTGACACTTCAACTTTCATTGAAGGTTCAATTTACATTTTCAGCATATCTTACAATTACCTCACATGACCTTGGACCCTTACAAATTGGGTGATCCATGCGGCACCGTGATGCAAGTGTTTAAATCCACTCGAAGTATGAGGGATATTACAGGAAAATGGTTAAACCTTCACGACAAAACAGACTAGAAGGACAACGGTGGACAAAGGATCCATACATGTATGCGTCTTCCTGCCTTAAGGGCAGGCGACCAAAAAATAGTAAAAAGTTTTTTTTCTGTTCTGATTTCAAAACAGTAAACCGCTCAGCGATGCTTTGTCTTTTAAAGGCTAGTCTTGTTACCCCTCTAAAGTCAAATCATTTATCTGTGACAAGTATAGATCAAGTGGTGAAACCCTGTATAATAGTCCAGGTAGAACAACAAAAATGGTATGGGAGTTTGAGCAGTTTCACAATGTTTCATGCTATTTTTCCACGTCTGATTTTGTTTAATTTCTTTCAGCAAGGCATACCTATAGTATCGTTGGATGTCATGTTCCATGATGAAAAAAATTGCATTACAAGGTTTTACAACAATTATTTTGTACCCAAATAATATTAATAAACCGTATTGGAATAGTGAAAATAAATTCACTAAAAATCTTTGAATTTTCGTATGTTGGTTTCTCTGATCAAATTTGGTGTACTTGGATTTGTATATATTTTATCCATGAACCACTTATTGCACACTTGAATCAAAGCTAATACATAAAGAAGCCATTTACCAACATGGCACCCCATCATTTTCCGTCATAGCTGAAGATGACCTGTCATGTCCGTGTGTTTTGAACTTCTCGGAGATCAACACCCTAAAACTTTAGGGACTGCCCCATGTGTGTTGTGCTAGGTTATGGATCGAAGTATAGAAGGGAGGTAGACGATGTCGATTGTCCAGACGGCCGGCATGTTACACGCATCCCAGAAGAAAGGTTTGCCGCATGAAAACCAGCCTACGATACGCGTCTTGCGAAAAAATTGAGGAACACAGCAAGAAAGCCCAAGCTAAGCATTTACAAGGAACAAAGCCAGAAGACACCAGCTACTGCAGCAATGTGCCCTGAACATACATTAAAATTGATTTCTACTGCAAGAAGTGTAATGTTGCTGGCTGTAGTTCTTGTATGTTGTATAAACATAAAGGACCACAATCATGATGAAGATCAAGTTCCAATTGTGCAGAAAGGCAAATGGATATATGGAGGGCATGTTCAAGCGGCAGACAAAGAGATTGAAGAAAGCAAGCAGAGTGTGAGGACCTTGCAGCACTTCCAGGATGAAATGGACCAGCTCCTTACAACACACAGAAAGAAAAATATTAAGAAGCAAGTTGAGTTGGCTATGAAGAAGGTAAAGGAGGAGGGACAAACTCTCATTGACAATTGTGAAAAAAGAGCAGCCTAGAATAGATCGTGTCCAGCGAGAAAGAGAACGTCTGCAGGCCCAAATTGAAGTAGGTAACAGGAGTTGTGACTGCAACCAAGAATACCATAGAAAAACAGCAAAAACTAAGTATGTGATAAAACTAGTAACGATAGCTCAGAATGTTAGCTCAGTACTGGGTAAGGATACAAAGGGGAAAGTAAACAGGAATCCTGTCTTAGGTATCACAAAGTATGTTCAAGGCAAGACAATTAATGTAAAGGGAATTCTTGGTAAGACATTACAACTAAGAGAACTTAAGTGTGAATTAACTCAAGAATTTGGTCAATTTCAATTAGCCGATGATATTACAGTAACACCAAATGGCTTGCTTGTAGCGAGTGATTTTGATGGTAAACAAGTGTACATTTACAGTCAACTAAAGAATGGCCAGTACAAGAAACAGTCATATTTAGCTCTATCATCCCAAAATACAACAGAGAATCCATGGGGTGTTGCTGTGACAGTAGAAGGTAAATACCTAGTAGCAAGATGGACACATGTTGAGGTGTACTCACCATCAGGCAAGTATGAGGGCACTCTTAACTTTAGACAGGGTGTAGGGAAGGGAAATGAAAATGCATATGCACATAGAATCAAGGTGATGCCTGATGGTAGGATAGCGATATCAGACTGCATTAATTCCAATCTCATAATACTATCTCAAGAAGAAACTACTCTGGGTAGAATACACACTAGTATTAAGCCATGGCATATTGCTGTGATGCCTCATGACCATATTGCAGTGATTTATTGGAAGGCAGGTAAGGTTTGTGTGATTGATTTAGAGTCAGGGAGGGAAGTCCAAACCTTTGATATTCCACATGCACATGCATTGTGTTATCATGAGCAGACTGACAGTCTGCTGGTAGGGAGATGTCTAGAGTTGACTAATGATAGACTTAGGAGTCCTAAACCAGGTACTGGTGTAATAGAGCAATACCGTGTCACCACTGGTAGGTTAGTAGCATGTATAGCAAAGGGATTGTATGATCCACGAAGTATGACTTTTACACCTGATGGTATGCTTGCTGTATCTGATCATAAAACAGTCAAAGTATACAAGATAGTGTGAAACTGCAGTCAGCTGTAAGCATGTGCACTGTATACCTCTGATTGATTTACTCTTTATTTTTTAACCAGAAATGCATTTTTTGAAATTTGATTACCTTTATGTGTTTTAAGTACATTACACATTCCAACTTGGATGCCCAATCCCGTTATTCACCAAACCTTTCGGTATCCATGCTCATGTGTAGGATCAGGAATAAAAGGTGTTTTCCACAGGAAATTTCACAAATTTTGATTTTTTTTTCAAAATCATGAAAAAGGGTACTTTTTAATTTGGAAAGTGCAAAATTCTGAAAGGGTTTGTCGCCGAAAACTCTGTATTAATATTCGTCCAATTAAATGGCAAAAGCACGCTACTCTGGAACATATGCACCCATTTGCCTGACTAATTGTATAGGCCTACAATATTTAAAAGTGCATTTGGTGATTTACAGCACCTTCTGTTTTATCACACAATTTGATTGATTCCAATCTTGTGGTTTGTGGTAGAGAGACAAATTCCTGTTACCACGGTCCTCTAGGCCACTGTGCGTAATTTCAGTCTGTTTACCGACAGAACATACAAAATTGCCAATATTCTGACAGATACGACCAAATTTGCAATAGATTGGTACACATGGATTACTAAGCTAACGGTTCAGTATGATATAAAAATCTCAACTTTTTTTATTTAAGTAGGGGGACGAGGTTGTGGATCATGAAATGCCCTTAAGTATTTATTTTGGGGTTTATTGTCAGATTGTGTGAATGAAAAGAGTGGTATTGTTAGATAAAATGTTTAAAATTCGGTCATTTTGTGAAAAAGGAGGAGAGTTCTAATAAAACAAACACACATTTGCGATTTTCATAGATAAAAACTGTTGATTTTTTTCCAACTCTAAAAATATGGATAGGGAGTGTTTTCAATTTTCTTACAACTAGCACAGGTACCCAAATGATGGGGGAAAGTGAGGGACAAGCTTTAATGTATTTTATTAGGCAACAAAAATGTTGTACCATGAGAAGTCAACTTACGCAAGAAAACTGTGCGTGTCGCGAGCGTTCCATGATGTTCATGACACGATGCACAGCCAGGCCCGTAAGTGGGGGCAGAGGCCCCCAATTCGAAAAACTTCACAAAAAAGCCTAAAAAAGGAAAATTTTCCAAGCGGCGCGGAGCAAAAAAATACGGTTTTGCACTTTTTTTGCCCCCAAAGGTTAAAAAAGTCCCCCAAATTACAAAAGCTCCTTAAAAAAGACTCCTAAAAAAACAAAAAGAGTTAAAAAGGACAAAAATTGCTTATGCAATAAGCGATCAAAACATTGATTTGCACTTTTTTGTGCCCAAAATGTTAAAAAAGGTCCATTTTTGCCAAAAAGTCCCCTTTTAAAAAAAATGCCCCCCCCCAAAAAAAATCCATTAAGTTTCCAATTTTTTTCGGTGTCTTAATAAAGTGGGGCATCCTAACAGATTTTCCAAGTCTGGTATTCTCAAAGGGAGGGTCTAATTTAACCCTGCAGGTAAACCAGGTTAATCCTTCTTAAGTGGACCTTTATTCTCCAATGTACTCTGAAAGTGTGATGTACTAGTAGCTGAGAAAAATAACTTAAATTCCTAGGTGAAGCTGGAAAAAATGCAATGAATTTCTTTACATTCACCACAATTTTTATTTCTATAAGGTCCCCATAATGCCATACTAAAAGTGCAGAAAAATCCAAGTGGTGGAAATATGAATGATTTGCATAATCCAAATGGCCGCCATCCTAAGATTTTTACAAGGATTTGTTGTCATTTATTTATCTAAAATATATTTTTGGCACCTAAAATGCCCACATTTGTTTATTTTATATTCTTATATAAACACATTCATGCTTGGTAGAAGTGGACTTAATTTTCATAAATCCAAATGCCCACCAATTCCAAGACTTTTACAACTGATTGTGTTATGTTGCGTATTATTTTTGACAAGGACACCTAAAGGCCTACATTTTTAATTAAACATTTATGACTTTATTATATTTTAGTTGTCTTAAAGAGGCACCATACATGCTTGGTATCAGTATAAACCTAATTTGCATAATCTAAAATGGCTGCCAATTCTACAATTTGACGGAGCAAATGTCAAACTTTGAATCCTTCTATTATTTGCACTTTGACATAAAACCATTAGATTTGCTTTCACTATCATATGCACTGTTATCTTATACCCCACACCCCCACACACAACACCCCACACACACCCCCCACAAACACCCCCCAACACACACCCCATTATCATCGGATATGCAAACTACTAATCTAAATTGAATATACCTTATTACCGCATGATCAAAATTTGTCAATAAATAACATGGACTATGTGCAAATGTTTTCCTGGCCCTTTTGGTCATCAATAACCAAATCAAAGTTGGTCTCCCACATCACTATCAAGCACATTTTAATGCAAAAGGTTTTTTATAAATTAAAAAAAAACACCTATTTTATTTTATAGTGAATCTAGTGTTTTTCGATCAAAAAATTTGGATTTCCGATTAAAAACGTTTGATTCTCACTGAAAACTTGTTATATCGTATTAAAGAAAACATCAATCGTTAAACCAGGTTTTCAATTGACAACTTGTATTTTTGATTGTAAAAACCTTTTATTAAATCTGCAATATACCTAGTTTCCATGAAAAATAATAGGTTTTCTAATAATATTAAAAAAACAGGATTCCCACCAAGAGAAGAATCTAACTTTTTTCAATCAAAAAATCATTGATTCTTGGCGATACCCCAAGCTTTCATCAGAATTCAAGGTTTTCGACTGAGAACATCTTGATCGTCTGAAGGTTCAGGTTTGCAGAGTTTAACAGACAGAATTGGAAGATATTATACAGGATCTGCCAAGAGGCAACTGCTAATAAGTCTGATTACATCATTCAGAATGACATCAAACTTGTGTGAATGTACACTGTTACTCCATACAGGTGCAATCATTCAGCAGGTGTATGCAAGGCAACAGTTGGTGCGCGTGAAGTGTCAAAGATGCGGTCCATTATGACGGCAAGGTACTTTGGTGTTGGATCGTGTGCCAGTTTTAAAGTAATTGTTAATTTCTCTTTTAGCACAGTGGTTTGAAAGTGGAAAAAACAGAGCTGACAGTCTTGGGTTTGCAGAGTTTATATGCCCACAGTTTGGAATAATTGATTCAGTGATGAGTTATATGATCTTTCTGCAACACTGCTCTAAGGCCTCAAAGGACTCGGCCCACAGCCTATTCACGGTGTACCATAGTCTGGTAGAAAACTCCCTTCGGAATTCTGAGAGTGACATAAAACTATTGAAGAGAATGGGGTGCCAGGACAGACGAACCACTTTGGGACACCATTCTAAGTTGGGCATTCTACTGCATTGCCCAGTTGATGTCCCCACACCCCCGGACAAAAGATTGGTATGAACAATTACATTAAGAAACATTTTTAGTCTGGAAATCAATCATGTTGGTTGATTACTCTAGGGCCTTCTATTAAAGTGGAGGGGAAGTCTTTAATGAGGTTTCAACCTTGCAAACCTGAGATACAAGTCCAAGGTTTGAAATGCACACACGGACCAGTGGTTTTGCCACTTTCCATTATCTTCTTATCGGGCCAAACACTGTGGTTCTCAAATATGATCGGCCAGAGACGGGTACAAGTATGGTTGCTTCATGAATTCCGCAAGGTCCTTGTTTGTGTATGTTGCTCCAGCAGTGGGGCATACCAAGAAATGTTCCATTGTCTGTGGAGCTGTTCCACAACCAAAGGTAGTGTCCTGAATTCTGCTTCCAGGTAGCTCCACTTCTGCAAGGAATCCTTAAATCGGCCATTCTGGTTCTCAAATAGGTCTGCGGCATGTCATTCAGCCATGAGGGTCAGCTCCAGGGGGAGATGCTCACGAGGTTCAATACCAATAGATATTACTTGGTGATGGCAAGTCTTTCTTTCCACAAGGCGACTCTCTTAAGGATCCTTAGAGACTGTTCAAGAGTTTGGACTTTGCAATAAGAAATCTCTCTCTGGATTTAAGGCAGTTGACAGCAGGTATCGGTCCAGAAATAGGGTGCTTCACATTAGATACTTGGCAGCTACGCTATGGCATGATCGATACACTACGGACGGATGTCTGTGGAAGCCCAATTCCTGCTAGGATGTTAAAGTTTCCCGTTGGTTTTGGACGGAGGCCAGGAGGCATTTAATGCGGCTGAATCAAAGCTTCTTGGCATTTTTTGATCTTTCCCATACAGGCAAGCATACTCTGCACGTGCACATGAGTAGCACAGGGAAGTGCCGTTCGAGCTTAGGGTATGTGGCGAGCACCCATCTTGCTGCCAGTGAGTTTGTTTCAAGATATCATGAGTGAACATGACTTTTACCTCTCGTCCTGTACTCTTGTCGTCTCGAGGTGAAAAGTACTGAGGTGATGCAATTGTAGGACAGGACACTGCTTCCTGGACAGCGAAGACCGGAGAGCTTGTGACTGTGGTACAGTCCTTGCAGCTGAGTGGATATCTCCTCCTCCTATCTGGTACGTCTTTTTTGGCAAAGCAAATCCAATAACTAGTTTGCCTTTTTTTTTATTCTCTCAGTATTGCAATCGGTATTACACGTCAATATATCTCGTCACATTCCTTGTTCAACAGGGGGGTAGAGATTCTGCCTCGTGGAATGGAATGTTTTTTAGTGCTTGTGAAAAGCAAGCCTAGAGCAGACTTATTATTAAGCGTCTGTTGATTTTAGAAGACTGAAGAAGTCGGGTCTGGCAGCTTGGAGACATTCACTATGAGTTTTTGAAAACTTGCCACTTGGGGCCAGTTGGCTTTCCTGAAGTTCGATCTCTTTTTTGATCTGGAGATTGTTTGTTTTTGACCTTGATGTCGTTGATAACCCAAAATTATTTAGGGCAGTGACTGATCTGAGGAACTCTAGGGAGATCGTCTGCAGCCGCGGGATCGGATTTCCGGGTGACTGTTGACAGGTCGGGAGAGGTAAATGCCACATTGAGTGATTGACTATAAAGTAGTACAACCTGACTATCAAAAAGCAGTTGGATGTGTGACCCGATTCACCTGTTTCAATTTTAATTTCCATCCACGCCACATCCCCCTCATTCAATGCCAATGCCTCAGAAAAGTACTAGAGGTGACACGATGGGTTGAAGAATCTACTATAAAAACTGTAGAATTGACAGCCATTGGTTTTTTACGGCGGTGCGGAAAAGATTTCCCCGTGTAGTTCTGTGTCACAGACTGCAAAGATATTATCTAAATTGGTACTTGCGTGAAGAAAACTACGTTTCAGTCGCCACATAGAGACTGCATGGTGTAAAATAAAAAAGTAATCTCAAATATCTCTGAAAAACGAAGGGGTTCTACGGATTTTTGCGCAGAGAGGTCAGAAACTTATTCATAACGAGAACATCCCTCAAACTGGGTTGGACTATAGAAACTTTTCCAAAATTGCAACATTTTATCGGTTAGTCTTTTACGAGCACCAAAACATTTTCCCACGGTGCTATGGCACTATAGGCTAGCTATTTTAATATGCACGTTCATTATACTTTCAGCAATGCCGTATTTGGTTTTATACAAGTAGAGGACTAAACATGTTGAAGTATTTAATACACTTAATTATAATGTAAAAATTTAACAATTTATGTACTGCAGAGCAATTATAGGAGAGAATCAGTAAAATATCATGAAACTATGAAAACTGCGTGTCCATTTTGAATTATGCAAATTAAGTTATCCTTTCCGCCATAAGGTGATGTTATTTCTATAAAGGTATATGAAGAATTATCTCCTTATTTAATGTAAAACGATTGTTTTAGGGGCTTTAACAGCCATTAGAACTAGCTATACAACAAAATGAATGTAAAAAAATAGGAATTGGCGGCCATTTTTGGACTTTTATGCAAATTAGGCATAGTTCCCACAACTTTGGGGACCTTATAGAAATTGCATTGTGGTGAAAAAAATTTCTATTGCATTTTTCAGGTCATATCATATTCCCAGCTATAGGTGAGAGAATTCTTCATGGATGGGTTGAGGGCATATCCACAGGAAATTATTCTCATCTATTACATTGCACTTTAGTGTATGTTGAAACAAAAAAGTCCATTCAGAAGGACTCACTCTGTTTTAAACCTGGGTCGAAAGTTAGACTCTGAGGCTGGGGTTCTGAACAGAGACTAACTTTAGACCTGGGTTTAAACCAGGGTTAAGTCCTACAAGAGTGGACCTTTTTTTCCTTCAAATACTGTGAAAGTAAATGTTACCTGGTGAGAAATCCTTATGGGATGGCCAAAATGACCATCCATATAAATTTTCTCACCTGTTTACAGCACATTTCTCAGAGAATGCTGGAAGGAAAAAAGGTTCGCTCTTGTAGGACTAACACTGGTTTAAACCTCAGGACTACAGTTGACTCCCTTTCAGATACCAGCCTGAGAGAATATAGGCCTACATTTATAAAAAATCCAAAACATAGCATTGTCCACCTTCTGACATTCCTAGAGCCCTTGTTGTACAGAAATCAAGTATAAACTTTTCGAAAAAAAGGGTCTTCCATCACAACTTAAGGGACAGGAGGAATTTTTTTGCGGATAGAAATTTCTCTCCGTTTTGCACTTGATTGGTGTAGCTGAACACCTACATGTACATCGATATTTAAAAGTTTTATTGGACTTATTGTGACAAAACAGTAAGAAAAATACTGTTCAACCGATAATCGCATCAGATATCGTATCGGCAGCATGTCTCCTATCTCGGCTGAATTGAGTTTTTGTTTCTTTTAATCATGGAGTTTTGTCTAACATCGGAGCATCAGCTATCACTACCACAATTGATTTTTTTGAGAAACTCACAGTTTACTGAAAGGGATAGGGCAGAAAATAAGTAAAGGTGCAACAAGAGATTTTTTAGGCAACCAAATTTGTGTCATAATAGTAATTTCATATAATAATTCAATTTTGTAGGATTGTGAATAAATATGATAGGTTAAGTGCGACAAATCCAAAGTTTTATTCACTACTTTAGCTTTCGCCATCAGAAACCTGTGCCTGTGGAAGAGTCTACTATCAAGTTTCCATGGAGAAGCAGTGAACCAAGATACTTGTGATCAAGCCATCAGAAACCTGTGGAAGAGTCTACTATCAAGTTTCCATGGAGAAGCAGTGAACCAAGATACATGTACTTGTGATCAAGCCATCAGCCAAGATGGCGAAAGCTAAAGTAGTGAGTAAACAATTTTCAGCTTAATCCTTTCAGATGGGGATGTTTTAGATGGAAAGCTTTACATCAGGGCAAAAAGCAGTACTTTCAATTTTTTAGTAACACCTGATATGTGAAATCTCTTGTTGCACCTTTAAAAGCAAATGAATTAAAACAAATGAGTGAGTGCTACCACTGATATTATTACTGTTACTGTAAAAGTGGAAATATTTATGCTACATTAATGTTTGCGCTTTTCACACACTTCTGAGCAAGCACAAAACAGGTCCATGGCCATGGGGGGATTGGGGGGGGGGGTGAAACACCCCCAGTGATCCTCAAGAGAAAAAAGAAAAAGAGGAAAAGGAGAGATAGAGAAGAGGAAAGAGAAAAGAAGGGGAAGAAAGAAACAAAACAGGAATGGCATCAGAAGCATAAGATTGAACTCCATGACAAATTTAAAATGGCTTCCCCTCAAGCCAACTAGTTTTGTTTCAAGTTTAGTCCACGGTAATCAAAAATTGTTAATGTGCCAACAGTACTTGTGATCAAAATGGGTAAAATCAATTGAAGAAACCACAAGCGTGGCAGTGGCAATGGGAGGGGAGCCATGTGCCATTCTCCATAGTTTGGTCTACCAGTGTTAGGGGAATTTTCAGTCAAGGAGCTGAAGTGATCAAGAAAAAAATGGTAGAGATCGGTTCCCTAGCCCCAGCACCATAAACTTATAGGTATACTGGCCATCGGGTGGGCTAAGTGCCCATTCTTTCATTCTTTCTTTCAAAAATACCCTCCTTAATAGCTAAAATCCAAGAGCTTCTGTGGGGCTCCGCTCTGCCACTGGATCCCGCAGGGGCTCTGCTCCTACACCCCACCCATTAAAGACATTGACGCTCGCTATGTGTAGTTCCCCTTTGACAGTACAAGCGTATATACTGCCCATCTCAGTAAGCAAATTTAGAAACCAGTATTTTCTTTGGATTAATATTTACCCCTCAAAAAGTGGCCATCTTGAAGGTTCTGAGTAGCTCAAGTGAAAATGCTAAAAATTGATGAAGCGGAAATATTACATACGCGAATATTACCACTTTTACAGGACCAAAGTGATGTGTTAAGTTTAGTTCAATGTTTGTGTCCTCTGCAGTCATCTTAGAATTAGTATTTTTTTATATATGCTGCCAGCATACTAAAATCAGAATGTACAAAGAAATGTGAAATGAGAATTTCTTATGAATGACCCATATAAAGCTAAAAAAAATAAAAGCTGTTTGAACATTTACTGCACCATACACTTTAATTACTTTTTTTTGTAGTTTTATCATTTCTTTGAATCAACCACATAATTTCCATGGGTAAATATAGGGTTGATTCAAGGAAATTAGGGTACTGTCAATTTGTTTCCAGCTATTCAACTTTTTTGTTGATATTCCATGAATTGTTGAACAAGATCAATAATGTTGGTAATAAATATGTGAAACAGCAATATTGTGTTATTTGTTTAATTTCTTTGTGGTTAGTCCTATAGGTTAACTGCTTGGGAAATAGTATACAAATATTGACTGCTCATGAGGGAAATGGTGCAAAATAACTACAAGAGGTGACTGGAGACTGTGGGCCTACAATTTTCCCAAGATCGAATATCGAGGGAAAATATTAGGCCCATGGTCTCCAGTCACCGAGGGGAGGTATTTTGCATCATTTCACGAATATAGAGCAGTCAATATTTGTTTTATATTACAACATATAAAAATATTCTGTCATTTGAAAAACAGACTAAAACTTGCCAACGAACTCATCAAGATCAGCTGCCAATGCCATCTCAACTCAAGCCTTGGCCTAGTCATGGTTCAATCCAATCACAGCTTTCTCCCACAAATTTCTCGAATGGCTTTAGACATTATGATTTGCTCTACGGTATTAGCACTATCTACGGTATCAAGGTTTCTCCATTTTCAATCACAAATTGCCCAGCGGTGAAATGCAAACATGCAAATATCAAGCAGACGATATGATTGATGCAGTGTCAAAGGTCGGGTCACTGATTGGGTCAAATCAATCACCGTGAGGCACAGCCAATGCAAGATACCAATTCAGGGAAAAAAGTTCCCATAAAAACCGACTATTTCCCCGTGATGGGGGAAATAGTAGCTTTTTATGGAACTTTTTCCCTCCTATGAAATTTTGCTGAACTAGTATACAAATATTGACTGCTCATGAGGGAAATGGTGCAAAATAACTACCCGAGGTGACTGGAGACTGTGAGCCTTCTATTTTCCCGAGACCGAAGGTCGAGGGAAAATAGTAGGCCCACAGTCAGAGTCTCCAGTCACCGAGGGGAGGTATTTTGCACCCTTTCACGAATATAGAGCAGTTAATATTTGTTTTATATAACATATAAAAATATTCTGTCATTTGAAAAACTTGCCAAGTCTCGTCGAGATCAGCTGCCACTGTAATTTGTTTCCAGCTATTCAACTTTTTTGTTGATATCCATGAATTGTATAAGATCAATAATGTTGGTAATAAATATGTGAAACAGCATCATCTCATCAGAGCGACTACCGCAGCAGGCGATCTCAGTTTTCCTCCATTCACTTCTGTTTTTTGGGCCAAGTTGGAGATAGCCTTTGGTTGCAACCATGTTGTTTGTGTCCCCCAAGAGCTTTTGGATGTAGGGGAGAATATGATGTTCTCTGTCGGCCTGCTTCCTCTCCATGTGTTTGGTGGGTATAAAGCATATCACTTACATGCTCTCCCTCTGGCATCCTTAGAATTGACCACGAAAAGTAAGCTGTCCTCAGTCTTACTCGGTTTATCAGAGGCGCCGTACCTGTAGCAGCATAGATCTTGGCATTTGGGACACGATCATGCTCTTGACGTCAGCATGATTCTGTAGCAACATGTTGCAAAAGAATTGACCTTACTCTCCAAATTGTTTGTCCAGCACCCAAGTTTCGCCGCCATACAAAAATACTGTCAGCATGGTGTTTAAGAGGCGTACTTTCATTACGATTGGTATACTTTGACTCCTCCATATGCGCTCCAACTTCCCAAAGCCTGCCCATGCAGGGCTTTTCTCTGGTACGGTCTTTAGACTGGAGCCATCATACAACCAAGATATTTGAAGTCGGAGACATGGTTGATGCCACTCGCCATAAACTTTAAGCAGTGGAAGTGGGTTGCCGTTGGTAGTCATGGACTCTGCCTTTGCACCTGATAAGGCCCAGTTTATTCACTGCATCTGCTGTTCTTGATAATGTGCCTGAGCTCTAGGGATTGTAGACTCCAGTAGGGCGATTTCGTCAGCGAAATCTAGGTCGTTTAAGACTTTTGCTGGATACCTCCTGGACTGACATGGATTTGTCATCAATCCGGGATCTGTATCTTTAGTTGCTTTTTGCAGCATAGTCTATCAGCAACTGAAATAAAGGGAGCTAATACAACTCCCTGCAGTACCCCTGTTTTTGAAACAGAAGGCGCCGATATATTCATCTACCATAACATCGCTTTTGGAATTGCTTTAGATGAACGCCTCTGGCTTTTACCACCGTCCTGGGATAACCATAGTGCCGGAGAACCGAGAACATGACCTTCTGTTATCGATTCAAGGCTTTCTTAAAATAGATGAAGGTGATGGTGAGTGGGAGTTGATAACTCTGAAAGCCTCCATGATTCTCCTTAGGATGTGAACCTCTGTCACAGCTTCTACTGGGCGCAACCAGCTTGGTTGGAATCTTAGTATAGGATTCAACATCTCTCGAAACAGCAATATTGTGTATTTTGTTTAATTTCTTTGTGGTTAGTCCTATAGGTTAACTGCGTGGGAAATAGTATACAATTTGACTGCTCATGAGGGGAAATGGTGCAAAATACCTACAAGAGGTGACTGGAGACTGTGGACCTACCATTCCAAGATCGAATATCGAGGGAAAATATTAGGCCATGGGCTCCAGCACCGAGGGAGGTATGTTGCATCATTTCACAAATATAGAGCAGTCAGATTTGTTTTATATTACAACATATAACAATATTTCTGTCATTTGAAAAAAAGACAAAACTTGCCAATAACTCATCAAGATCAGCTTCCAATGGCATCTCAACTCAAGCCTTGGCCCTAGTCATGGTCAATCCCACACAGCTTCGCCCACAAATTTCGCGAATGGCTTTAGACATATTATTTGCTTCTACGGTCTTTAGCACTAGCTACGGTAATCAAGGTGTCTCCATTTTCATCACAAATTGCCCACGGTTGAAATGTAAACATTGCAATACCAGCATGACGATATGATTTATGCCAGTGTCCAAGGTCGGTCACTGATTGGGTCAAATGGACCACCGTGAGGCAATCGCCAAGGCAATATACCCAGTCATGGGAAAAAATTTCCCTAAAAACCGACTATTTCCCTGTGAGGGGGAAATAGTAGCTTTTTATGGAACTTTTTTTCCCTCCTTTGAATTTTGGGGAACTGTCTCAAATATTTTATGTAAAACACATGATATGGTTTCCACCAATCAAATGACAGAAATATTTTATGTGTTAGATATCTCATATCTTATGACATGTGATAAAGCATCCACTAATCAAACCCAACCGAAATATTTTTGTATACTTTCAATTGTCCCGACGGAAAGCATGCTTTGATTTTCTGTAGTACATGACAGAAAATTCTAAATCATTATCTTGATGCTATAACAATTGGTCTTATCTGGTGTGATCTAATACATTTACATTGGTACGGCTGGTATAAAGCATCCCAAAATATACAAACAACCTGGGTTTGAAGAAAATGTTGGGGCACTTTCTGGGATGTCCTCATGTTCTCTTTAACTAGAACAGTTACAAATTGTTAGGCCTCAAAAAAGAAAACGTCTCATTTCTCAGTGTGGGAGGCACCAAAACCATTGATATATTTTTGTATTGCATGAGAACAGGATAAAATTTATCAATGTTCAGATTCATAGCCATGAATTTACTAACAATATTATTAAACAAACTAACTGAGCCTTAATTTTATTTAAATTCTATGCCTATAGCTCAACTTTTTCCCAGTGCCTTTGTACTTTTGGAAGCCGGTGATTTATAATGCAAGTCACAGTCAATTACCGTCATTTCTGCAGCCGCGCACGCTTGCCAGCACTGCCTCCGTATCGTACGGCGCTTGCACAGATACTAGATTACGCTCGGGCTGTGTCTCCCCGTGTAAATTGAGTGCACGCGCGTAATACTGAAAAAGCGCTGTAAGGTATGGGACATATTGTATTACTCGGCAGAGTCAAGTAATATGGAAATATCTCAAATGGCTATCAACCAATGAAATTACAGCAGTGGCGTATCGGGCCTGCCCATTCTGAGGGGGCAAATTTCCCATTCTTGGGAAATTTTCCCTCTCAGAGAGGTCAAAAGGCCATTTTTTCCCAGTCAGAGGGCTAAAAACGGCTGATTTAGCATGATTTTGCAATTTTGTTAAAAAAAAAAAAAAAAAAAAATGTTATGCCAATGAATTACAGTATTCATGGCTACTGAATTATAAATGGTACATTAGTTCTGTTGTGTTTTACATTACCTTTTGGGTATTTTCTCCTTCGGCTGCTGTGGTAGAATCCCCATAGTAATATTTCTGCTCACAAAATGGCAAATTATAAATATTGCTAACTTGAGTTACTCCCGGAAACGACGCACCGCAATTTTGCGCATAGTAATGAAGAGGCATCCACGTCTGTCCGAAGTCGGTACTTTTCTCAATCTTCATTGCAAGCGGCCTCACACTACGAAACACTAAAATAGTTCCGAGAAACAAGAAGGTGTCGCCAAACGTAACACCCAAGGCAACATTTTGCTCGGTGTTTCTTGACTGCCACCAAGAGTCCAGCCGAGGGCGTGTGTAAATGTTCCCAAACAGGTTTTGCTCAGTGAAATCGTACAGCATCTCAGTTGTGTGCGACAAAGCGGGATCAGATGTATTGCACAGTGTGGTTTGATAAGTGTCTTGGAATTCTCCCGCAAATCGCAGCTCAAAATTTTCTGGTGGCTCACCACAGGTTGAGCTCGCACTGATCGTTCTGTTCGGCAAATTTTGAAGCAGATCTTCACTGATAGGGTAACAAGCTTTACCTTGACAATCCCCCGTATCTTGAGTTCGGACCCAAATGAAGGAATATGACAATGTTAACAAAGCAAAGAAGCACCAAGGATAATTTAATTGGACATATGCAGCCATCTTCTACAAACTAGGTAATTATTATAAAAAGGTAGAAACTTAATTGCATGAGCACCATTTGAGTGATTGCTTTGTCAACTGCATTGAAAGGTTTTTTCTTTAGCCATTGTCTCCATCATAGGATCTTGGTATCCGTGGTGGCTTCCTGTAAAGTAAAAAAATATAATAAAATGAGTGATCTAAAGTGCAGTGACTGCTCGAATATGGTTTGTTACAAATTTGTATGTCTGTCTGTGTGTGTGACATTGTGTCTCTCCCTCTCTCCATCCCTCTCTCTCTCCCTCCCTCACCCCTCTCTCTCTTTCCATGTGTGTTTGTATGTACATTTGTTACAAATTTGTATCTGCCTGTGTGTGTGACATGTGTGTATGTGTCTCTCTCCCTCCCTCCCTCTCTTACCCTCTCTTCCATGTGTGTGTGTATGTGTGTGCGCGTGCATGTATGCGTGGGTTTTTTTAGTTCAATATATCAACTCACTCATATGAACCAAAATAGATGACACTTTAGAGCAAAAAAGACCCGTGGGGTTCTTGGATTTTGGTTGGGTACCCATGCTCGTTCAAAAAAAAGGGGACTATATACTTTGTCTCGTCTGAAGTATGAAGTGGCGACGCACGCGTACACCCAGTTCTGCCTTTCAGTTGCAGTGCGCTTGTGCTTTACCTACACGCGCGCGCTGAAAGTCGGTTCAATATTTACGCCCGCATCGCTACTTCATACTTCGAGCTGGACAGAGTATAGCTGCAAATTCGAGACTACCACTAGGGGTATCAAATTCACAATAAAGTTCTAATCCCGCTAGGAGTATCAAATTCAGTTGTGATTGTGACTAGTTCAATGATACAAATAGGAAAAATTAACCTTAGCATATCAGCCAAATAACCCCGAGTGTGTAATTTTTCTTGAGACTTTTAGCACAAGTATCATTTTTCTTGTAAATTGGCTATTTTAAAGGTAAATCTTAACAGGTCCCACAAGGGGTATAATTTCACTGCACATTGGTCCTGTTAGGGGTATATTTTCACTGAAACCTGGTAAAGGTTAACCAAAAACTGGTCCTGTTAGAGGTATATTTTCACTGAGAATTGGTCCCGTTAGGGGTCACCTTCAGAACCCCTGGAAGAAACATGGGTACCCGACCAACGACATTCAATAACCCCCCCCCCCAGGATTTCTTGGCTGCCACAATTGGTTTAGTGTTAAATTTCAGCATGTTCAATATGTAAACACAATAGTTGACATGATAGTTGGGTTATCTGAAGTAATTCCATGACTGTGGAGAGCATCATTTATCAGTGGATTTGTCTTCTATGAAGGAAGGTTAAAGAACAAATTTAGTGGTGGTGCTCCTCATGAAAGTGTGGGCGGACCAGGCGATTCATAATACAGGAGTCAAAAATGAAAAATGCTTGGATTGCTGTAAAAATGTAACCAAAGTGTTTGTCTTGTTAGAAGGAATAAAAAGGTATAGTTTGTATAACTTAGAACTACCTTTGCATCAGTCTACACAAGCATAATTTCCTTGGCTCTCATGAAAGCATTTAACTTGAGAAATATCCTCCATTTATAAATTGCCAGTATCAGAGGCCGAATAAAACCTCAATGGTTGACAACAGGTGTGTTTACACCTAATTAGGTGTATGAAAGTCAATGTTATGTTTCCTGTAACCCGCGTTACGTTTTTCTGCCTGCGTTTGAGATGGTAAAATCACAAAAAAAAGTTTAATTTTTTTGTATTTGGTAGAAAATATGAAGGTTTCATCTTTTTTCGCTACAATTTTTTACTTCGTTTGATTTAAGTAGATTTCAAATTAAAGAGCGGTTGCAAAATCATTCCTAAATGGCACGATAAAGCGAAATCTAAATTCAGATAGATTTAGATGATTCTTTAATAAATCTAACATAAATACTTGGAAAATGGTAGAGTATATTTTAATAATACATTATTTTAGTCAGGGCTTCCAACATTAAAAAAGGCTTTAAACTTGAAATAGGTTACCGCGAGAGAACTTTTTTTACAACCAAAGATATCGAAGTCTGGAACCCCGGCGATTACGAATCAGAGGTCGTAAATTCGCCTGGATTGCAAAAAAATAGAGATTACGCAATATATAAATATGAGTCATACAATTTTGGTGAAAATATCTGAATTTTATATTTTATTTTCTTGCATTTATGAAATAGTTCCATTACATAAAAACTTTTTATTTCAATTTGTTTTTTTAAAAGCTATATGGTATTTATATTTTGGGTTAGAGAACGTTTAATTTCATTTTCCCCAGTGACACTGTACAAAATAGAGTTTTCAAATGCAATTTTCTCAAAACGTCATTTCTCTGTTTATCCGAGGTCTAAAATACTTACTTTTTCTGGTAAGCAATATTTATTCTAATTATTCACATTTTTAACACTTCTAATATACATTTGGAGGTTCTGAGTAAGGAAATCTACGTTTGTTTTAAAAATATGGACATATAAGTCTTCTACTTGGCCAAAATTTGATGACGTCATCAAAATTTGACTCCCACAGTAAAAATATATGGATTTTTAAAAAAATTTTTTTATATGATATTGCACTTAATTATCTTAAACCCAATGCATTTTAGAACCTTAATATGATATAATTTGCCAATGATCTGCGAAAGAATAAATAAATATGCATTGATGTCTGTACAAAATTGCACCTTCAAGCGTATTTTTCTCGCATTGTAAATTTTTAACAGTTTGGAGTCCAACAAGGCTTGAATACTTCCACTAGTTTCGGAATTGTGACCACCAAAAGTTTTGGACATAGATTCGCAAGTCTTCAGTGATGTGGCTTTTATGTAAATATGTGATTTATGCATGTCACATGTTTACTTAGGACGCCCTTGTTGTTTTATTACAGGCAAAGAATCACAATAATATCTAAGGGTAGGACATACAATAGAACAATCAAAATTGCATTTGCCTGAAAATACATTCTAACAGTTAGCAACAAAATATCAAAATTAATTTTATAGTTTTTTAAATTATATTTCAAAAAAATTCTAAAAAAAATGTCTGCAATTTAAGCATTTTTCCATTTTGGGGTTATTACTTCTACTTATAAGTAGCTCTGAGATGCTTTATATACCTAATGCAGGTGTTAGCATAGTATTGGGCCTTAAGTTTCCGAGTTTCCCAAGATTTGGTCAATTCAGAGTTTGAAGGAATTTAAAAAGCTTGTTTAAATTCGTTTGCATAATTAGCACAAATCCAATATGGCGGACGAAGCAAATTTGTCAATTTTGGCCATATTTTCGTTTTTGAGACTTGCAGAGGCATTAACCTTGTATATAGACCCATGGAAAAGAAATTCAATAAAAAAACATAAATTAACGACATTTTGTGATGCTATGGCCATTGGTTTTGATAGCTATTTGTTTTTGTTTGTTTGTTTTGTATGTTTATTGTTTTAATAAAATCATTTTGTTTTTTTAAATATTTCCGCCCTGAGAGCTGTAGAGACCGATCAGGTCAGGTGTCTTTACCCTGTTTTCAGTTGTAAATGAAGCAATAGGCAAGATCTATAACTATTTGGAATCGTAAGTTTTTGCAGGAACCCTTATTCTCAAAATAGAGCATATCGTTTTGCCCTTGATTTTGCTCAGTTATACTGTATATAGATATATATTAAAGTAGCTACTGGGTTCCGGGGGAGGGGGGGGGGGAAGAAAAGAAATATTGTGCTTTTTGTTTTGGTTTTCATGTCTATATTCAAGGAGTAGCAACAAGCAAGAGCACTTTAAAAATCTGCAAGTTACCCTCCATTTGTATTATACATAGTAAAATAATCCATATTTCCAGCAAGCAAAACACGATTTGTCATAAAATTGATACTAATATCTTAAGATTATAACGTTAATTAATTTTTCAAAATTTTGGAAGGTTTTGAAAACTTTTCTTAACAATAGTTCAAACAACGGTATCTTTAAAGTGTTCAGAATTTTCTTTTTTAATAGTGTGAAAAGAAACGAGTCAAAAAAAGTTTTGCATATGTGGTTTATGTTAGCGGCTTGATCAAAATGTTTATATATTGTATTAATGTAGCCCGACCCAAAAAGCAGTAAGTTTTATTTAGAAGAAATGTTAAAGCATATTAATAACGCTTGTGTTTACTGAATTGCCATTAAAGTGTCCAATTTAATCACAAAAGTGGAAAAACTCCATTATAACGACGTTGTCAGGACAGTGAAATTAGTTAAAAATTCGCTATACCCAGGGTTGCGAAAAACAATAACAAGAAGAATTTGTATCGTGTTAAGAAAAAAACAATCTTTTATAAACCAGTTTTTTTTTCTGAGATCAGATTTCGTTATAATGAGGCTAATGTAGTTGGAAAATAGGAAAAGGTGGAACGCTGGATGAGATATATGTTTTTGACCAATAGAAACTAATCGGCTTATTGTTTTGTAATATGCATAGAAGGTCATAATGACAGTCAATTTGTAATCCTAAAAGATCTTTGTGTACTCTGAATCAGGTACAGGCGACAAAGCTTGATTAGGATTGCTGCCCACATGGCAGAAAAGAACATAATACCACCACATCTCCTGGAAAACCGAAGTAAATAGTTTTGCATGGTTGATTAAAGTGACTTAAGTTCTAAGTTCATCAGAAAGATCATGGACCACCTGCAATATGAAAGTGATTTACCGCGAAACGCGGAGAGGAGATATTGCAAAAACAGTTCATGTGCCAAGTGTTGAGTGGAGGTTTTGTCTCCCCTAGCTGGAGGTCCTAAGCTTAGACGATGTAAGACCAATCCATAGAAGCGTTCGCAGTAGGCGGTGGCGGTGGGAATGGAGGTGGATCCAAAAAGGGAAATAAAAGGTAATTAAATAAAGACGATACTTTCAGCATTATTATTATAAAACTATTTCTGGGCACATTGTTTTGTTACTGAGTTTTAAAATTGAAGATGGTGGTCAATATTGCTTCTCCTAAGATCTTTTTTTAACTATATTAATAAGCACATACTTGTAATTAATTAGTTATACATCAAACAATTTATGAAAAGGTAGTAAATTAAAGTATACGGTTGTGTGTTTTACCATATAAGAATCGAATCTGTCATATTTGTTTACCAACATGCCTTACAATTCCGATGATACCCAGGACCTCCTGACGATGAGACATTTGAACCGAAGCATATAGCAAAATTTGTTATTTATCAATTATATACTCTAACAATTAAAATCGGACACTTGTATACAATTAGTGCAAAATGAATGTAAGATATATATGGCTTTGACATTCAGAAATTCATTTCTGGTATTTATTGTTTGTTAACATCTTATCAATAGGACAGCCTTCTAAGAAAGAAAGCTGCCTATTGGCTCTCGTCTTGAATTTGGAGCAAGGATGAAATTAGAAATGCCCAGATATGCGGTTTTAATGGTTCAAAGAATATCCTTTCTGAATTTTAACTTTGTATCATAAATTTTGTATACATTCCAGTAGGTACAATACAATGCCCAGGCATTATTTTATTTAAAATAAAAACACAAGACCTGACACCTGCCTACTCACATAATTGAAAGAAAGCTGCAATCGATATTGCATAATTTTCTGACGAAGATTTGCAAAAGGCTCGAGGAAAATAGTTATAGTTATATAACAACCTGATTTTGTTAATACCAACATAACTCTATCTTATAAATGACTTATGGAGTATTGGGCATCTATCAGAATATCGTCCTCTATCAATACATCAGTTATTGTAAGTTATTATTGAGCACCTTAGTTTAGATAAATGTGATGATGCTGGGGGGGGGGGGGGTGGGCCCGACCAAACCAAAACTGATTTAACAGCTGAAGATCTTGCCAAATCCATCGATGACATAACGGCTTGATCCAATTCTATTGGATTTTTTTCAAAATCTTTTGATCGAGCCTGGCAAATCAATCGTAACTGTTACGGCGTAAGTATAAGAGAACCTTAATGTGTCTTGTGGATGTAAAACACGCTCCCAGCTTGTGGAATAGATCAGTTCTTACGATGGGTCCCGTAACATCACTTTTGGAGAGAACGTGGACTAGCGGTGGTTGGGGGGTGCCATGGGCTTGCCTTGTGGGCGCAAATTTACCAAAAAATCCAGGGTTCGAATCCGGTGGGGGTAACTTGCTGGGATTCACTCGGGGGTGGTGCTCAATTCTGAATTTAATCCGTATACGAGCTATTGATTAAATACAGAGTACCGCTTGCTTGGAATTGGGCAATAAATGTGAAAGATCCCGTCATGGGGAGGGGCGTTGAAGCCGCGGTCCGTTGTAAGAGAGTCACACTGTACATGTACATCGCCCCCCAGTCAGGTCTCGAATAAGAGTAGGATTAAACCCTGACTGTTCCCAATCGCCCCCAAGCTCTCAAAGAGGCCATGTTAGGAGCGCCGTATCATGGATACACGCGGCGGCCCCGGAATCAGTTACCTAAGTTGAATAAATCCTGCATCACCACAAGCCATACCAATGACTTGGTGGACCGTTCTTAGAAGAAGAAGTGTGTGGTTTACCCAGGAAACCATGCTTGGACCCCTTCTATTTCTGATAGAATTTATCAAGATCTATCAAATGGTATTACATCCATACTCAGTCTGCGACTGCTTTTATGTACATATCAATCTCTAGCATCAGTGACAGCACCAATTAACTACAAGAAGACCCTGACAAGCTCTAAACAATATAATGACGCGTCAATGAATTGGTAGATGCGTGTTCAACGTGACAAATGCGTTACTGATTGTTGATACGCAGGGGCGATCCTGGGGGCACTCCTATTTAGAGTGAAGGGTACGTGCCTCCGCCATGTGAAAAGTTGGGCCTTAAGAAAGGGGGTCATCAGTACACAAATTGAACAAAACGCGGGCCGTTGGGTATGAAGTTTTAAAAAGGGAACCATTGGATAACCAAACTGTAATATTAGGGTCATTGGGGTAGAAACATTTAAAACTCCAAAAAAACCTGTCCACCTGGGGTTAATTTGAATACAAGGCAAAAGGCCTGTAATACTATAGTATTGAAAAGAATTTACAAGTATAGTCAATGTGCTGTTGCCAATTGGAAGGAAGTGGAAAATTGCTTTGAGCGGGAAATTTGAAGTAAAAATCCCAACATGAACTTACTATAAAAGTGGGTCTTTGGGGTACAAGTCTTTGAAATAAAAGGGGTCATTTGGTAGTGGAATAGGAAAAGGGGGACCGCCTGAAAGCAGAAGTAAGAAAAGGGATATTGGGTAACAAGTCGCACAATACTTAAGGCGGTGGCATTTGGTATAAGCCGTTTTGAAAGGGTGTCTATCACCGAGGCACATCATGAACAGATGTGGAAGTCGTGCCCAATCATAAATGTTGATTACCATCTATGAGGCAACCAGCAGTCTCATGTTACAGCCTATGCTAGGACATTCAAAATGGCTGTCACAACCAAAATAATCCAATGTTGGGACTATGTTCAAAACAAGGATACAGGCAAAAAACTACATTGCTGCCTGTCATGTTGGGATTTATTGCAATTCAAGATACAAAATTAAGGCAAGGAAATTAAAATTATGGAAATGATCTGCATATGTGATATTTGGCGCTTAAAGCTGCTTTAAAGACCATAACAAGCCACCTAGAAACGAGAATTATTTACCAACACTGTGGAAAGGTGTTTTAAAAATGGCGGCCATTTTGGATATATGTAAATTAGGTATCATTTTCGTGATAAAAATACTACTATAATTTGAGGACTTTATAGAAATGCGATGTGGTTTAAAATGCAATTTGTTGGAGGTTCACCCCAAATGTGAATTATTTGACCAAGACTCAAAGTATTGTAGTAGTGTGTATGTTTCTGTGGTAGTGTCTGCCTCAGAATTACTGCATTAAAACAAACAAGAGGGCGGCATAATGTAAGGATTGTCCTCGCTGGACATCATAGGTTACACTATCTTTACCTCAAAGTAATAAATCAAGCCTTCCAAAGTTCACAATTATTCCAAACCCTTTATTATTCACACGATTCCAGAAAACTAAGGGAAAGTATACAAGCCTTGTGAAGCAAAAAATTTTTAAAAAGTTACAATGCGAGAAAAATGAGTTTTAAGCTAAGTTGCAGTTAAAAATGAGCTTTTTAAGTTGCAGTTTAGTACAGACATCAATGCAGATTTATTTTTTTTCTTTCGCAGATCAAGGTAAATTATTATCATTTTAGTGTTTTCAAATGCCTTGGTCTTAAAGATATTTACGGTATAAGCATCATAAACAAAACACATTTTTTGAATATTTTTGTACCGTGGAGTAAAACTTTGATGACGTCATCAACTTTTGGCCAATAGACGACTTAGTCTAGGTGCTACATACTTTGAAATCAAACATAGATTTTCCAAATGTATATGAGAAAAGTTAAAAATTCAACATGTAAAAATATTAAAAAATTTGAATTAAATAATAATAAATAGTTGCTTACCAGAGAAATAGTAGTATTTTAGACTCGATAAACAGAGAATTACGTTTGAGAAAATTGCAATTGAAAAAAACTCTATTTTTGTACAGTGAGTCAATAGGAAAAATAAATTCAAAGTCTTAAAAAACTGTAAATATCATTAGCCTCCAAATAAAGTGAAAAGGAAGCTTGTGAAAGACTCTATTCAAATAGCAAGAAAATAAAATAGTAAAATTTAAAAATTTTCCCCCAAAAATTTGATGACGTCATCTTTATTGCGTAATATCTATTTTTTTGCAATCCCGGCGAATTTTACGACCTCTGGATCCGTAAACTTGAAGGTTTAAACAACCAGTTATGTTAGTCTGCACAAAAAATAGTTTCTTCGAGGGAACCTCACCTACTTGTTTACAGTGCTTGGAGCCCTGACTATTTGGTTAGGTTAAGCAGGTTGGTTATGTATGATGGTAATTAGAGAGCACTGAAGGTTAGTGAAATGGCTGTACTTGAAAAACTACCAGAATAATGAAAAATAAAAAAAAGCTTGCTCATTATGAGTTTGCAAAAAATGTTACGGGAAATCATAACTAAGACTTTCATTTGCCTTATGTGTCATTTTGAATAATAGTGGCATCACCTAATTCTAGCCACACCCATTATTTCTAATCTGGAAATAACTGAATAGGCCCATACGGTTTACCAAAATATTTTTCCAGAATTTGAACGAATGGGTGGCAAATAAGAACAATGGAACAAAAGCTTTGCAATGTTTGAATGTGGGCCGTAAGAGAAACGAGTGCCACGGGCGATTTTCGGAAATGATTTATAATCAAACTGCTCACGCTGATTCCATAAATGTTTATTCAGCTCCAAAAACTACATCACATGTTTTATGTACCATATAACCACATTATCTGGGGTTTTGGGTAACCATCGCCCAAAATGTGCTGACTTCCCCCCCCCCCACACACCACACATCTGTCAAAATGTGCTATCGCGTTAAGCGAGCTTTCTCTCCCCAAGTAAACCAACTTCATGTTTCCTCCCTCCTCTAAGATTGACCATGCAAATTTTCGTAAGTTTGTGCTTGGTAACTCAATGGTAAGTACAAAAGGGTAGGGTCCATCGATCTCCCCAGCAGATTTGATATTTTGGGGAAAGCTACTCAAATGTTGAGATGACAGACAGGCCTGTACACAGAGGGGGTCACCGTGTGTGTGTGTGGGGGGGGGGGGGGTTGCGGTCACACACCTCAATTCCACAAAAGGGTCAAAAGGTGTACTTTTTGCTGATTTTGTTTCAACAAAAAGGTAAAAAATTAGAAATTGACAAAAAGTCCACTTTTTGGCGATAAGATGTTCAAAAGGTTTAAAAAAAAGAACCATTTTTAGTAAGGGTTGGTGCACTTTACCCAAAAAAAGGTCCACTTTTTTGATGTCCCACACCCGCAAATAAATCCTGCGTATGGCCCTGATGACAGGGATGATTGGCTAGCAAATCAAAACTCAAAACAGGAGATTTCAGTGAGAATAGGCAAAAGAGGGATGTTAATTAATGAGAAAGAGTAGGTTGGCCAAACTATCACACAAGATTCTCATTTATTACATTTTAGACAGAAAATGTCAAGAACTTTATTTATTTGTAAATTTTAGAGAATTTTGCAAATATTGCCCCAAAATACAATGTAGGGTTATTTGGTGAATGTTATCTTCAAAGTTGGATTAAAATTATTTGAAAAGTAGGTCATTGGGTGAAATAAAAATGAGGGTCAATGCGGAGAGCAAATCGAAAAAAGGGTTACTTACAATTTACAATTCCCCTCACTTACATGTATATTCTGACACATGTGCTCCCTGTCGATTTATAAACAAGCGGCTAGGGGTATGCAGACCAGTAAACCTTTATACTTACTGTGTAAATCGCAGTTCAGCCAACTTTGAAGTTTCCATTGCAATCTCTAAGTCACAAAATAATAGATTAAAATTTTGCGTCAGAAGTGGGAATCAAACCCATGACCCCTTGATTACAAGACGAGCGCCTATAGACGCACGCCACGAAACTCGAGCTGGCAGAAGAGCGGTTTTTGTAATACTTAAAAATAAACACATTAACGGAATAAAGCGCACACATACCAAAATCTTCTTGATTGACGAGGTTACCTGGTCGGCCCCTAGTCCCTTCTATTTATAAAGGCGACATTTTCACCTTCCTACTCCTAAGAATTGGGTATTGTGGTGTGTATGTAGGGAGGTGCATAAGAACACCGAAGTCTTTTTGAAGGTTTGGCCCATCCAATTTAAAAATGCCTGCAAAATCACAAATGCAACAATGTCCCAACCCCCTGTCACAACTATTATTCTTATGTATATCTTTGTTTTGACATCCCTTCCAAATGAACCCCCCCCCCCCCCCCCCCCCCACCCCCCCCCCCCCCCACCCCCCCCCCCCCCCCACCCCCCCCCCCCCCCACCCCCCCCCCCCCCCCGGCAATAATAATTCTGCCAAAAAAAAGAAATTGGTAAAGGCAGCTCCATCAATGGGCAATTTTTTAAGATTCTTGTTTCTGCAAGAAAAGTAGGAAAATAGATCAAAATACTTCTGAAAGAGGGTCAACTATATCCGATATCCCTTAATAGCATTTTTTTGTCACTTTTCAAAAAATGGACCAAAAATCAAGGAAGCCTTGTTTTTAAGGGAAATGACACTTAGAACAAGAGAAAATAATGCTACATCCCTTTCCACGGTGATCGCAGGTTGGTCTGGACTTAAGTCATTTTCTGAAAAGGATGTTAGGGATATGACTGCCAGGTTATACCTGAGATGGGATGTACATTTGTACAAGTTGCTGCGTAGAAATAGGTTATTTTTTACCCAATGGAGGTACTTCAGAAAGATTATAAGGCCAATGAAAGTCAATGTCATGTTTCCCGTAACATTTTTTTGCAAATCATAATGAGGCAACTATTTCATTTTTCATTATTCATTATTTGTAATTTTGAAGAAACAGCCATTTCACCAACCTTCGGGAAGCTCTAATAGCTAAAATATTGTGTCAAACCACCACCCTACATATAAAAATGAGTTTGCAACAGTTCTTTGATTTAAAATCTACTAAAGTCACATTCAAAAGATGTGATCACAAGAAGAAACCTTGATATTTCCTTTAAAATACAAAATAATGAACTTTTGAGGGATTTCAGCATCTCAAACACGGGCAGAAAATTGTAACGCGGATGGGTTACGGGAAACATACATGTAACATCGACTTTCATATGCCTAAAAGGCAAATAACATGCACGTACAGAAATTAAAGGTCCATGGCACGATTGCTAATAGCCTCATCCCCAGAACCTCAGATTTTCCCGGAAGTGGTCAAAATTTTGGTATCTGACAAAAGCTACTATTTTTCTCATTTACCCTGTAAAATATTAGGGCTAAGGATGTTTTGTTTCGAGTTATTAGCGAATATGTACTCCATTTTGGTCAACCAATATTCATTTTACACAGTGCTCACAAAATCATGTTTGTAGCTGTCACATCAAAATGGATTGAAATATTGGTGCAAAACTTTACAGATGGTGTTTTGGGGTAAAGGCAATTCTATCAAGATGAAAACATACGTAAATCAGACCATCACCCTTTAAGTCTTGAAAATAATTTTTAAAATAACCAACTATTGCCATTCCCCCAATTTTATCAAAAAATATTAGTGTTCCACCACTGTAGATGGGCACATACAGTGACTGCCACTACTCACCATCGCTGAAATTCTGTCCAAAACACTTTCAAAATTTCAGATAACACACAGCATTTTCTGATAATTTCAAGTGTTACATATACCTGTATTTCATACACTACGTAATACTCAAGGGAGTTTATAAAATATAGTCTATTATTTGGGTCAATAAAAAGTTCACGCATCATCAACAACAGCAACAAAAATTTACTGTTCATTGAAAATTTATTCTATAATTACCCAATCAATAGGCTCCAGCTGACAGCATTTTGTGTGGTCAATGTGTGTTTGTTTGAATCCACAAAAAGGCTGAGAAGAGAAGATCAATAAAATTTGATCTTTTGTTTTCCAGTGAGTCATAAAATGGGCGTGAGTGTGTGAATGGGAGGCAACTAGGTGGAGGCAAAAATATGGGGTTCATTTTGGAGATTATAAAATTATATTTGCTGTAAAAAAATAGATTTAGGAGAATAGTAGATCTGCAATTTTACAATATAGTCTTGGTACCAATAGCCAATGAGAAGTGATGACATAGAATGACAAATGGATAAGTAAATAAAAAAATACATATTATCTTACTTTAAAAGTGCAACGAGAGATTTCACGTATCAGGTATCCCTAAAAAAATCGAAGGCACTGATTTCTGCCCTATGTAAAGCTTCCATCAAAAATATCCCCACCTGAAAGGATTAAGCTGAGAAATGTTTCTTTGGCACAAAAATTGTGAAATTTCTAATTTCGTATAGGAGCAAATACGAAATTCAGCTTATGTTTTACATTGAAATATAAGCAAATCAAAATCGCCTTTTTCTCTCTTATAAGACATTTCTGTAGCGAAATACAAGGCAAGAAATCTGTTAAGTGTCTAATCTTTATATGAAATTACTATTATGACACAATATTTGGGTGCCTCAAAATCTCTCGTTGCACCTTTAAAGGGTCATGGTCCGATCGCTATAGCCTCATTCCCGGGGGCCCCGATTTTACCAGAAGTGGTCCAAATTTTAGAAGAAAACTACCATTTTTCTCATTCACCATGTGAAATCTTAGAGCTAAAGGATGTTTGGTTTGGATGTTTTGAGCAAAAATGCGCCCCATTTTGGTTGACCAATATTAATTTTATACAGTACTCTATGGGGATTACACAATCACGTTTTAAGCTCTCACATCAAAACGGACTGAAATACGTGAAATTTTAGATGGGGTTTTGGTGTGAAGGCCATTCTATCAAAATGAAAAATTTATCAACTTATCAATTTATCAACTTGGGTCATCCCCCTTTAAAATTTATACCAATGAGTGAAGTTGTCTGCTTCCCAAATCTCTCACATTTTGCAATTTGAGGTTTAAATTTAAGATGTCTTGCAGTACACTGACAAAAGTGCTTTTGTATATTGATACCAGCCAGAAGTTTGGGGGGGGGGAATTTTTTTCTTGACCCCCCTCCCCCCCGGCAGAGTGAAAAATGACAGATTCTTGGCAAAATCCAGTGATTTGGGGCCAAAAATTAGTGATTTCAAGCCAAAATTGGTTGAAAATCTAAAAATTTTTGATATTTCCAAAAAATTTCACTTTGCCCCCCCCCAAAAAAAGAGGTCTGGCACCGCCATTGAATATAAAACGGTTGAGTCAGTGACGTCAACACGTTCTGAAAGATGTTTTGTGTGAATTTTCACACCGCCTTTATACGTGCACATTGGTAAATGTATGCCAGCACCTTTAACCAATGCCCGCATTTAATGCTGTGACCACTGTATAATATAATACCCTGACGTCACTGACTTAAATGGACTCAGGGCTGGAAAAAATGCCAAATTTCCCAGAAACGCAATCAAAATTTTCCTTCAATTTTTATGTATGTCTTTATTTACATGACAAAAATTCCCTCCAAATAGGTAGATTTCTCGGGAACCAGGTTCCCAGTTCCCACACTTTTTCCAGGCTTGGGACTAGAGTTGGGAAAATACAATATTGTAGCGACTTGCTAATTATGGAAAAGTGACTACTATCTCCGTTGAAATGTGTTGGAACACGGCTGCTAATTTTGCCCCAATTATTTGCCATATTTCTCTTAAAGGGATAGAAATCATGTCAACTTGCATTGGGAGGCTTGAAGCATTTTCTATCCATGCACCCCTCCCTACCCCCACCAATCAATGTTGAGTCCTTGTTGGGTGGGAAGAACAAATTTTCAGGATTTAACATTGACCATGAGAGGGGGGGTGACATTTTGAAGTTGGCCAATAAAAGTGTTTCAACACTTTTGACCAAGACGAGTTAAAAAAACAAAATTGTTTTGCAGCAAGTCCTGTTTGGTTGTAGTGAGTGAGTTTTTGTCAAAATCATTCTGACAGCCAGGGCTATACTCACTGCAGAAACATGTTCAACTATACTTCTACATTGTTGACAAGGAAAAAAAAAGATGCTTTTACTGAAAATGATCGGCATAATTTGTGATAAAAGACCTACCGAATGACGTAAAAGCATTAACAACATGTATCAGTTGGTGCTTTGGTATGTTCACCTCAGGTTTAAAGCCTGTTTGTGATGACGGTCATGGATGCATTGCACATTTAACCCTAACAAAGACCTATCAACCAGGTAGAATCTGTACAGGTATGTAACACATCAGTGCTTTTGAGATGGCTTCATAAATGACCTGCAGTCGCTTGGGAAGCCATCTCAAAAACCATTGACCTAAGACTAGGCTGGTTTGGACTCATTTGAATGTTGATTCTGACATGGTCATGAAAAACAAAATTTAGGTGTGGTCATTTTACAGTAAACACAATTTTTAGATACCTCAGCAGTAGGCTCAGCAGGTCCCTGAATATGAGCCATCAATCACGTTTTTGATAATTTGTAAATCTGATTCGACAACTTTCATTCTACTAAATTTCACATTTTGTAATCCACTGCATATCCTTCTACACATATGGACCAACAAAAAAAAATTGGAATTCTGATACCATCTGTTTATCAGACACTGAATTGTTGCTAGGTTAGTAATTTTGCTGCCTAGGTGGGGTTGAAATTGGTTTTAGTGGTTTAGAAAAAAAAGAATGTACATTACCACAAAAAGGTCTAATTACAAGTTCAACCATGCTGAAATTTTGAAGTAGCAAACATTGCCAGTAGCTTAAATTGTTTAATGGTTTTAGCTATTTATTTCATTTTTCATTTATTTGATTTTAGGGCCCATTTTTTTATTTATTATTTATCTATACTTATTTACTTGTTATTTTTTGTATTATCATGGAAAAATACCCCAGAAACGCTTCAGCACAAAGCGTGATAATTGATATAGGCAAAGCTGCTTCTATTCAAAGCTTATCAGAGTTCAGATTTCTGATTTTATTCACACTGCAGTGTAAACAATTGTAAATCTTTGGGGTTTGGTGAACTTTGTACCCACCAACTAACACAGTTGTCAAGGAAACATGTAAACAACCGTGAAGGTATTTCAAATTAACAAGCCATGCATCAAGGCTTTTCAAATGAGTTTTTTATTACAACTGCTCATGCTTGAGGCACTATCAAATTCAATTAATGAACAAAAGACTGACCAGTCCAACCAAACAAACCAATTTAGAATCACAAAGCAATCAACTGCTCCTTAATGTGCTGACTGGACATTGACCTCTATTGCAATTTCAGAATTAAGATTACATGTCGACCAGTGGCCCCCCCCCCATAGTCAAAAATTCGGGAAAAAGTAGGGGGTGTAAGCAAAAAATTGTGTAAAAAAATAGTGTTTTTACCTATAGGAGTGTTTTGCCTCCTATAATTTATTGGCTTCGCCCCTGTTGAGTGATCTCCTGAGGGGCAAGTGCCTGGGCTGGGGAAAATTATCAGCAATCCAATTTCAGCAATCTCTTGATGGGTAAATAATGCTCAACCAACACTCATTGGCATTCAGGTGTTTTCCCTTAAGTTTTCTTTGGTTTCTTTTTTGGGTGACACCATTATGGATTTGTGGAATGACAACTTAGGAGTTTAGAAAGGCTTATGCCCAGGCAGGGAAATAATATTCTTTTTGTTTTTGTTTAGTTTTTCAGTTCAAGTCACTATCAGCGATCTCTTCAAAAATAAGCAAATTGCATCCTATTTGGCATTTGATAAGTCCATTTTTTGCAATGTTGTATTGGAAATTGTGAGCACAATTTTTTTAAGATATGATTTTTGTTTTGTTTTTATTTTTTAATATTTTGACCTCTTGAGGAGAAAATGCCCAGTCGGTAACCAGTGCCTCATCAGCAGTCAAACGTTTTGCAATTTCCTCAGTGTAAAATGCCCAGCTGGCAAGTGGCGGGAATCACAGGATCTCTGATGGTTCAAGTGGAGGAGGAGATTTTTAAGGATACAGATTTCTTCAATTTTCACTGGTCGGTCCTGACAACTACCCGAGATGTGTCAAAGGTTATTGAAACAAAAAAGTACAAAAGAAAACCGCCAACCTGTTTTGCAACTTGCATGCTTAGCCAATCGTCCCCATAGAAAACCATCTTTTGACTGAATACTGTATAAATCATCATCTTATTATAGACAACGTATTCGGCTAATCACTTCAGATGTGATCTTATAAGCATTCCAAAATATGCAAAAAACGGGGTTCAACAAAAATTGGGGGCGCTTCTTTCTGGAAATCTACTCCATGTATCTTTAAAATGCCCAAAGCATGGTCACAGATAAGTACCGGTCAAATGAGTTAAAAAAAAAGGAAATTAACAAAAATCACATTTAGAAGGGCTAGCCTATTCTGTGTCAACAGTAAAGAGTTGTATCATTTGGCATAATTTATTTTTTCTTTTTAGTGGTGAAATAGAAATACACTCTGTTTTGTGGTTGTTTTTTACTCACCCTGTATATTTCCTCAAAAGCAGTTTTGCTCCTTTGAAAAAAAAATTGTCTTTCTAAAGCCAAAACCCTCATTTCACATGACCTCAAAACAGCAGATGCACAGTTCCCCCCCCCCCGCCACTATACAAATTATGTTTAAACCTGTCTGACAGTGGCAGTGGTCATGGGGGGGGGGGGGCCAAGGGGAACATTCCCCCACCCTAATTTTAAGTTTTTTCTTGACCCCCCCCCAGTTTGCCCCAATGGCCGAAAGAAAAATGACAGATTTGTAGCTAAAATAAGCGACTTTGGACAAACATCACCAAATTTGGGGGAAAAATAGCAACTTTGGGCAAAATGGTTAAAATCTCCCAAAATTTTTACATCTTCCTACCCAGAATTCACTTTCCCCCAAAAAAATCATCCCCCACCCCCGAGCGAGGTCTAGAGCCACCACTGCTGTCTGATTAGGACACAAAATGAGGAGAGTCCTCGAGTGCTTATAAACCATGCATATAACATTCTTCTTGTCTAATTGTGCATTAATGCATGTTGACCAAATTTAGTCTTAATTTGTTCATTAATGCATGATGATCCAAGTGACCAATCAAAGTACTGCTTATGAAAACAAATGGACTCTAGGAGTGCCCAGGGGGTTAAAACCAGAGTTACATTTTATCTACAATCTTTCAAAATTGTTTGGAACTCTTTGTGCAGATTTGGTTCCCGCCCCTCATTTCAATGTTGCATGAGCACGACACACTTGAGTAATCTTGCACCATTTTATTATTTTCAACACTGATTGGGAGGGGATGGAGGGGGGAAAGAAAGTTATAGATACATGCGTTTCATGCCTATTATCTCCTTCATAGCTGCCAATATTACAGGTGTTCCAAGGACTTATGAACATTATTGATAGCTCCATAGGCGCGGCGTAAATCCCAATATTTTATTGAGAGGGGATGGTCAATTCAATCATCCTTCTCAATGTTGAATGCCCGTACATGTGTTTTAGACCATATTGAAATACCCTATATTTTACCATTCTTCTCTTCTTGCATATGAGGCAACAGGATAAACGTGATGTAAGCGTTGGAGCCAACTCATGTTTTGGTTGGGTGGGGTTAGAAAAATCTATGTCCACTGGTGGACGGAAAGGTAGGGCACTCACTGAGAATGCGATCCGCAGTCTGTGATTACGAAGCGACCAACTCTTGTGCGAATCCGGTTTAAGGAAGGTGGACCCATTCCTTGCGTGGGAGATGCTGCCAGGTGGTAGTTCTGTCTTTAGGTGTGATAGAGAATTGGTCTGGTCTTGGAGGTATCAAGCCAGGGAGTATTCCATGTGTGCTGTAAGATTTGAAGGGGAACGAGAGGGTGAGCAGAGTATTGGCAGAAAGGTCGGCGAGAGCGCAATCTATGTCTAACAGAGTTTGGTGTGAGTCTTTGACGGTGTTATGCAGCAGGTGCTTGTTGTCCAGCAGGGCCTTATTCACTAGTTTGTGGTGTTGTGTTCTTCCGAAGTGCTGCAGGTGCAATGGCCTGAAAGCACTGGTAGAGAAATTAAGATGGAGTAGGACGGAAGCAGCCAGTGATAGTTCTCAAGGTCTTGTTGAGTACAGGGTCCAGCTAATTTGTGTGAGAGCTGTTGCACCCATGCTGGGGCGGCATATTCAGCCATCGGTGCTGTAGACCAGAGCAAGGGCGATAGTGCGTGCGAGGGTCGTTGGATTGGCACCCCATGAAGATCCTGCAAGTCGGCACAGGAAGATACCTTGGCGCATACAGATTCGAGGTGCGTGCTGCGGAAATGCAAGCTGCGGTTCAAGCTGACTCCCAAGTAGGTTGGTGAAGGATTGCATGGCAGAGGAGCTCCCATTGAGGTTGATTTGAATGTGACGATGAGCCTCTTGGTGTTGAGGTGGAAGGCAGTAGCGTTGGTCTTGGCTTCGCTCAGCTTCAGGTCTCAGGTCTTGAGATATGATGCAAGTAAGTAGGGCCATGTCTGTAGAAGTGTGGTTTCTACTTCTGTCCAGTTGCTGTCCGAGTGGAGGAGGGCAAAAGAAGAATCGTCGGAGATAGGCATATTGCTCTAGATGTTGTTTGAGGTAAATCGCTGATATACAAGTTGACCAGCTAGGAAGACAGTACAGATCCTTGTGGTACTTTGTTCCTCAGAGACGGCAGGCGACTACTCTGTCCGTCACTGGTCTTGAGAATAGACCTACGGTTTGCAAGCATGTTACATTAGGAATGTACAAGGTGACGATACGGGATGCGTCCTGAGACGCTTGAAGTGTCAGGCTCCTGGTGCCACACTGGGTTCGTAGCTGCAGTAAGGTCCACAAGATGACGCTGCCCTTCCAGCGCTTTCCGAGCGTTCATCAATGTAATGTGTGGAGTTTGTAAAATCTGGTGGCCAGTGCTCACCACGGCTCCAGCGAATCCTGCTTGTTCGTCAGGCCGATGGGTTCACGACGGGCTCCAGCCGGGTCAGGATCATCCTTTCCCTCAAGAAGTTTGAAGGGGACACACAGTAGTGATATTGGGTTTGTCGACAGGCTTGTTGGTTTAGGGAGTGCGATGATAGTAGCTCTCTTCAGATTTGGGTAAGGACTGTTTGGTGAGGCAACATGTGTAAAACACCTGGAGCCAATCTAGACATCGTGGGCAGCATTGCATCAGGAACTCTTCTGGTATTGTGATCAGGGGGCTGGGGGCCTTTACCTCTTTATTTGGCTATAGAAGAGGTAAGCTCATCTAGTGGAAGGGTGTTGAAAGTGACCGTCCACGCAAGGGGCTCGATGAAGTTTGGTGATTCTTTTTGACAGAGCGAGTGTTGGATCCTTATCAATGTTCTTGAAACGACCATTTGGGAGGAGTTGCTCAGCGATTGAGTGGCAGTCACTGGCATTCGATGGTTTGAAAATTCTGCCGGTTTGAGGGCGGGGTTGATAGTATTCCAGCTTCCTGCTGCGAGTGGGTTGAAGTCGGATTCTTGGAAAACAGTTCATCCAGAGATAACAGGCGTGTCCTGTCCAAGCAGTTTGTCAGATGAAGCATTAGATGAAGCTTATTCCCCGGGTTCAGAATCAGGAAAATCATGTAAGGATTCGAGTACAAATTCCTCATCCCAAGATTGGATATAACTGCGACGGCGGCAGCCACGTGGGATGGTCTAGTCTTCTGGCTATGTGATAAAGAGTTGACACCAGTGCTGTTGTAAGGAATTGTCAGGGTTGAGGAAGGTTGGCTGTCGGGAGGTTGGGCCACTTCTGAACCACAAGGTTCTTGAACTGTCCCAGTCTGCCTTGCGGGAAGTTCCACCTTTTCCAATGGCGTTGTTGGTACAGGCTTAGATAGGCTATCATCAGAGAGATCAGTGATGGTCTGTGTGGGACTTCGGAAAGCGATCGAGAACAGTACGGTGAATGAAGATGGTGTCATGTTTGCAAGCAGGTTCAGGGTTTGTAGGACGTATTCCACCTACCAGAGTTGAAAGTGTCTGGTGCTGGGGTGTGAAAATTATACATGATTTGAGGCCCAGACCTCTCGAGTGCTCCACCAGGGTTGGTTTTCCTGTAGCCCCAGGTAATGCTATGGCTATAAAGTCGCCAGCGTAAATGCAGGGTGTACCATTAAGTGGGTAGGGAGTCTGTTGTTAGGTCGATGGTAGGTGGCTTGTAGACATGGTGACATGAACACCTGAATTTGGGTCGTTTCCCATTCCAGGGTGGAGTCTGCAGGTGAGCTCAGTTGCAATTGTTTCCATTGGGCTGATGAGTTATTAGCAAAGGTTGGCAATCCATGGGTAGGGCTCTCGGGTGTGTGCAGCTCGGGTGTAGCCGCAGATGTTCAGAATGGAACGTCAGTAGTGTGCGTCTCTTGGAGGAGAATAGCAGACTGCCTCTTTCTGCGTTATAGTGAGGTGTTAGATATGGTTATCTTTGCCTAGGGCGCCATACCATAATACATTGCAGTTCTATAAAAGGGAAACATTTCCTCCGCTTCGCACCAACTTTTGTTCTAATACAATCACATTAACGATTTTAGGTCCTAAATGGCAATTTTTTTAGCACACTTCACATGCCAAAGTGCTATAAGGGATCTGTCAGCAAACCCATTTCATTCAATTTCATCATCTCCATCCCCCAATTTCAAAAAGAAAGTTAAGTCCCTTGTCTAGCTTATGGTTAAAACCAGAGTTAAAACTTAGGTTCCATAAAAAAAAATGTCTCAGCTTCATTTAGCTCAAAACCTTTAGCGCTATTTTTTTTTTAAATAAAGAAACTAATTTTAGACCACTTTTTCCATGTTTTTAATTGTCACGTTTTCACACCAACAAAAAGTTCATAAAATCTCATATTAAAAAAAAATTCAAAGAGAAGAAATGTGTCGCCGGTGAATTTTACAACTATTGCGAGCAGGAAGCTGTTTAAAAGACAAAGTTTTCAAGACCTATTTAAAGCGGCACTGGCACATTTTCACAAAAATGAAGTTCTTCATGTTGCTCTCAAATGATAGGCTAGGCCATTGGAGAACAGAGATATATTTTACACATAAAATTAAACATACCCAAAACAAATAGAGGACAATGATATAAGGATAAAGACATCCAGGTAACTTGTAGTCCAACTTTTTAAGTGTTCCATACTTAATCAAACAAAATGTGTATATTACATGAATATTTTTGACTCGTAATCGCGGATATTAAAACCACAAATGTATTAGATCCGATCAAACAGTGTACATAGCGTGGGAAAACAGCACGGCTGTGTTGCGCTTCTTGTGTTTTAAACGCATTGTCGTTCCGGTCTGCTTCTGCTGGAATTAACGTCGCCCGCTACGCTTTAAATTAGAAAATACGTTCAGTTTACCAATAAGGAAGTGATTTGGTCTTAATCATTTCGGGTGAGGGCTTTTCGTATGTAAAAGTATTACAACCATGCCAAAAATATTGATTTTGACAAATCTGAGGGCGCACTATTTTACAACTGTGCCAGAAAGTCTCTTTAAAGGTCCATGGCCCGAATTGCTAATAGCCTCGTCCCCGGAAGCCCCAGATTTGAACGGAAGTGGTCAACATGTTGTTATCATCAGAAGCTACGATTTGTATCATTCCCCTGTGTGAAATCTTAGAGCAACGGATGTTTGGTTTGGAAGTTATGTGCGAAAATGGGCCCCATTTGGTCGACCAACATTAATTTGGAAGTGACTATTCGCCAGACTATCCGGCGAAATACTGTTGTGAAATCTATATTTACCGGCCAAACTTATGCGGGCGCTATTATATAGTATCTCTATCATAACACAATGTATAGGTTTATTCCGTAAAGCTTATGTTCGGATAAAATCAATCACCACCCACATCTTCCGTGCTAGTGTTAGTGGATAAGAGCATCGATTTAATGAGGTATTCCCAGGTTCGAATCCACCCATGGCCTTTTTCAAATAAATGTATTTCAATATTATTTAGAGTAAAAGAGAGAATATTACTAAGTCCAGTACGAAGTTTGTCCGGTAAATATAGATTTCACAACAGTAATTCGCAAGACTAGTCCGGCGAAATAGCGTTTGCATTTTAAACACGTCAAACAGTACCTCTATGGGGCGTACAAATACGTTTTTAGCTCTCGCATCAAAACCGGATGAAATATTACAGATGGGGGTTTTGGAGTTAATCGCAAAATCTCTCAGATGAAAACGTTTTTTTATTTTGCCCACAAGGCACGATAGGTGCCATGTGCTTTTTTATTAACAATAAAGAAAAAAAAAGCACATTCACAACATAAAAAAAACAGATGGCACAAAGAAGTTATTAAACCAAGTACATATAATTATACAACCAAACTGATCCCTTAATGAGTAGGATATTATAAACATCAGCAGTCGCCAGGACATATTGAAACAAAAAGAAAAAACCTAAAAAATTAAAAAAAAAAAAAAATATTTTTAAAAGAAATTGACAGTTATCACGTCTTTTTGCCAAATGATATTAGTGTCCATGTTATTCTTAAGGAAGTTAACAAAACTCGCCCCCCCAAAAAATGGGGAATTTTGTTTTGAAATTTACAAACATAAACAAAAATATTTCACGCACAAAAAAAGTATTACGAATAAAATTGCACCTTGGATGCCAAACATTTTTCAAAGGGTTGGGTACTAGCGAAGTTTATGTCAGCTGTGTTCATATATAATTTTATCAAGTCATTCCCAATGGTTTCAAAACCTCCGCACCACAAAAGAAATGAAACATAGTTCAGGAATTTTTTACAAAATATGCAATCAGGGAATCTGTCTTTTAATTTTAAACAGAAAAATCATTAAAGCAATGCATTATGAAAAACCTTGAAATAAAATGATCTGAGACGAGTGTCAAGGAAACACTGGAAGTTCGCCCCCCAACATGAATTTCATCCCAGTCTAATCTTCAGGGTATTATACAAATTTGCCCAAAAACAAATGCGCTGTCGAGGGAGACAGTCTCAACCAAGGAATAGAATAAGCATTAACCTGGGAAATTTCGAATAGAAATAAGATCATGAAAATACAATTCACAGCATTTCAAACCTTGTGATTCCGACTCTCAAGCCAATGATCTAGGAATATGTTCATTAAGAAATATATTTCCTACTGTTCTTTATAAATACTTCAAAATCAAGTAACCAACTTTGCCACCAGGGTTGTGGGGGGATTAATAGATCATAATGTAAAGAATACCTTATCACACCATTCTTCCTAATAAAAATATGTTAGGACTTTGATTAAATTTCTATGTACCAAAGGGACATTGAAAGCCACCAAAGATCAGAATAAGCACAACCCATAAAGTTCAGTAACAGCTTTGGTACGAAACACCATACCATGTTCTGATTGAAATAGCTAGCTGGCACTCTTTAACTTGTTTAAAATTACATTCAGGGCATAAGCAGTCCCGAGCATATCCCCATATTTTCAAGTTTCTGCACATTTCCCAATGGTTTCCAAACAGTACAATCTTATTATCAAACAACAGCATCAAGATGAAAAGCTTCATATCCTTAAATCGGGCTACCCCCGTTAATAATAGTAGGACATGATGGAGATGTACTCATCCCTAGATAACTCTGACTAGTAATAGTAGTAAGTTAGCAGCTGTTGATGATATTAGTAGTGAAGTGAAATAAGTACAGGGAAACCTTACGTCGTTTTTTGAACATTGGTGGTCGCACGAAATGAGGGTGTGATTCTAAGGGAAATGCAAAAAAGATGATGAGGGACTGTCGACATGCCCGGAAATTTTCAGTTATGAATCCGTTGTAATAGAAAGTGAAAGCACCTACTACAAATCAGTTGATTATTCTAAATAAAAACTATAAGACATTTCATGCTGTTATCTTTTGCATCGTGTACTCACATTATTACATTACGCTCTATGTTAGATTAGTGTATGGATGCAATGACCAATATCGTACTTTCATATCCAAGTATTCCGAATTTGAACATCACAGATGTAGACTGAACAGGTGGATTATCGAAGTGCACCTGATACCCAATAACAGTGACGATGTAATTATATGCAAAAACCACGGTAGGGAGAATTTAGATTTTAATCATTTCGTATCGCATTTCATACTCATATGCTTTAAGCTCAATGGCCAATAATTAATTCAAAAAAAAACTGAATGTTTTCGCCAATAAACACTGTTTTATCGAGTTGAAAAACGCTTTTTGTGAAACAATGTTTATCAGAAACACACGGTTTTCGCTGAAAAACTATGTCTTACACTCGAAAAAAACAGTGTTTTCGATATGAACATGTTTTTCGGTTGGTAAACTTATTTTATATAACCAAAAAAAGCAAAGTTATGTTGAGACCAGTGTTTTATGGCAACCAAAAAAAAAGCCACTGTTTTTCACTTAGATAAACATTGTTTTTAAAAAAAACTAAAAAATTAAAAACTTGATTAAAAACAATGTTTTTTTTCACACTTCGCGATAAAATTGTTTTTCATCGAAAAAACACTGTTTATTGTAAATACTTAGTAATGCGAGGGCCCCAATCTACTGAATGGAGGAGACCATTATCGGCAAAGCCAAGGCCCAAATCTACTATTGTAGAGACCCAAACTACTAAACAAGGGCCCCAAAGTCTACTGAATGGAGGACTCAAACTTACTTAGCAATGCCAGGTCTACTCAGTTGGAGACCGAAAGCAAAGGACCCAAACCTATTGGAGTGGAGACCCAAAATTACCCAACAAAGCGTAGGGCTCAATTACTAAGTGGGACTTGAAAGTGTTTCAGCAAAACCAGTGGCCCGAAATTCGAGTGGAGACCCAAACTACTCAGAATGCGAGCGGCCCCAAATCTACTGAGTGGAGACCAAACTACTCGGCAATGTGAGTACTCCCAAATCTACTTGACTGAAATAGAGGTCCAAAATATTGGCAAAGCCAGGGCATCCGTGATCTAAGCGGAGACCACTAACGTGTTCAGCAAAAGCAAGGGCCCAACCGACTGAATGGAGACCTAAAAACGCCTTAACAAAGCTAGTGCCCCAAAATCTACTGAGTGGGCCAAAATTACTCAGCCAATGTGAGGGGCCCCCCAAAATCTACTGAGTGTTCGCAAAGCCGGACCAAAATCTAAGTGGAGACCCGAAAAATACGCATCAAAACATGGCCCCAAATCTACTGAGTGGAGACCCCAAACTACTCTGCAATTGCGAGAGCCCCCACATCTACTGAGTGAAGACCAAATACTCAGCAAAGCCAGCGTCCCAACTCTACTGAGTGGGGACCCCCAAACTAACAATCAATATGAGGGCCCCAAATTACTGATTGGAGACATAACTACTCAGCAAAGCCAGGCCCCAAATCTACTAAGTGGAAACCAAACTATCAGCAAAGCCAGGGCCTTAAGGCTATGAGTGGGGAACCAAATTTATCGCAAAGCCAGTACCCCAATCTGAGTGGGGACCCAAACTACTCAGCAATGCGAGGGCTCCCAAATCTACTGAATGGAGACTACAACTACTCGGCAAAGCCAGGGTTCCCCAAGGCTGCGAGTGGAGACCCGAAAGTGTTCAGCAAAGTCAGGGCCCCAATTCTACTGAATGGAGAGCCAATAAAATCCTGAACAAAGCTAGGGCCACAAATCTAACTGAGTGGAGACGCCAAACTATATAGCAATGTTTTTTGGGAAGGGCTACAAATTTACTGAGGGATACCTGACTACTCAGCTGCGAGGGCTCCAAATCTACTGAGTGGAGATCCAAATCTACTGGTGGAGATCCAATCTTAAGAGTGGAGATCCAAACTACTCAGCAAATCCAGAGCCCCAAATCTACTAAATGGAGGACAATCAAACTACTCAGCAAAGCAGGGCCCCAAAGCCTACGAGGGGGACCCATAACTAATCGTCAATGCAAGGGCCCACAAAACACTGAATGGAGATCAAAGAAAACTACTCAGCAAAGCCAGTGCCCTAAATCTACTAAGTGGGATACCCAAGAACTACTCCACCAAAGCCAGTGCCCCCATCTACTGAGTGTAGATCCAAAGTTCTTCAATCATACCCAATGGATGAAGTCTATTTAGTGGAGATGTGAAAGTACTAGCAATGCGAGAGGCCCAAATCTACTGGGGAGACCTAAAAAACTACTTAACAAAGCTAGGCCCAAATTACCTGCTTTGAGACCCAACTATTATACCAATGGCCAGGACCCCCAAAATCTGCCAGAGTGGGGACCCAAACTACTCAGCAATACGAGGGCTCCAAATCAGTGAATGAAAACCCAAACTACCTCAGCAAAGCCAGGACCCCAAATCTAATGAGTGGGGACTCAAACTACTCAACAATTGCAGGGGCCCAAATCTACTGAATGGAGACCCAAAAACTACTCATAAAAGCCAGTGCAAAATCTACAAGTGGAGAATGAAAGTGTTAATCGAGTGGGGACCCAGACTACTCCCAGCAAAGCCAGAGTCCCAGATCTACTGAGGGAGACACCAAATTCTCAGGCAATGCCAGGAGCCCAAAATCTACTCAGTGGAGAACCGAAACTACTCAGCAATGCGAGGGCCACAATCTACTAAATGGAGAACCAAATTACTCAACAAGGGTCCAAATCTACTGAATGGAGGACTCCAAACTACTTTGCAATTGAAAAGGCCCCCAAATCTACTGTAGTGGGACCCAAACTAATCAGAAATGGAGGGCCCCCAAATCTACTGAGACCCAACTTACTCAGCAAAGCCAGGGACCCAAATCTAAGCGGAGACCCAAAAAAAAAAACTACTCCATCAAAAAAGGGACACCAAATATACTGAGTTGAGACCAAAAAAATACATCGGTTCCTCGGACTCGCCATTGTTGAGACTGCCGTTGCGGTTAGTGAATATGATAGACCTCTAATGACCTTAACCTTGATCTGTGACCTTTGACTCATCAACAAATGAGGTGTATCAATTGTTGCACCTTATGATTCAAGTTTGGTTCCAATTGAACTTCAACTTTTCATATGAGGTCAATTTTACATTTCCGCCTATCTTACAACTTACCTCAACATGACCTTGACCTTGGCAGTGACCTTTGACCTTCATCAACAATGAGGGATCCCATGTTGCACCTATGATTCAAGTTTGGTTTCCATTGCAACTTCAACTTTTCATTGAGGTCAATTTTTAGCTTTTTTCAGCCTATTTTACAATTACCTCACATTCCTTTGACCTTGGCATGTGACCTTTGACCTCATCAACAATGAGGAATCCATTTCACCATGATTCAAGTTTGTTCCCAATTGAACTTCAACTTTTCTATGATGTCAATTTTACATTTTCAGCCTATTTACAACTTACCTCACATGACCTTTGACCTGCATGTGACCTTTGACGCTCATCCAACAAATGATGGATCCGTGTTGCACCTATGATACAAGTTGGTTCCAATTGAACTTCAACTTTTCATATGAGGTCAATTTTACATTTTCAGCCCTATTTACAACTTGACCTCACATGACCTTTGACCGTGGCATGTGACCTGACCTCATCACAAGTGGGGGATGCCATGGTGCAGCCTGTGACCCAGTTTGGTTTAAATCCTCAAGTATGTGGATATTACATGCAAATGTTAACCCTTTTTTCACAACGACATCACAGACATCATCACACAACAACTACAGTGGACAAGTGATTCCCTATGTGTCCTTCCTGCCTTAGGGCAGGCGAACAAAAAAACTCAGCAATGCCAGGCAGGTCCATGAACTACGGATTGGAGACCTGAACTACTCAGTAAAAGCTACTGGAATAAAGCTCCCCCAAATCTACTGGAGACCAAAACTACTCACCAAAGCCAAGGCCCCAAATCTGATTTAGAAAAAAAAAAACTCACAAAGCCAGGGTCCCTAAATCTGAGGGGAAACCGAACTATAAGTATGTCTAAAGTAATGCATCCCTCCGATCAGCACCGCAGGGCCAGCACCACAGACCCACGAGAGGCACTTAAAATTCAGGACCACAGGGCCGCCCCTTGTTTTTATAATATTATATTAAATATCGTACTTTCGTGCAACATAAACATGTTGTGATCCGCGACTGACATGGTAATGTGACCTACTTTTGCTGCTTAGTTCTTAGAGATACATCAATTTTAAGCCAAAGTCATTATGTAAAAGTTGTTGTTGCGAAACAGGAAAAGAACAGGGACACTGTGGTGTTGCTGTTACTTATTGTCTGCAAAAAGTAATTTACAGACATGGATAAATCAGTTGTCTGATTAATGAAGAACAAGTAGCTTTCATTTGAGACCAGCCATGTAAATGGAGACAAAAGTTTGACAAATATATGATGGTTTTTAATCCAAAACTTCTGTGGTGCTGATTTATAAGACCGTCTCTGTGGTGCTGGTTTTTAACACTGCTCTGTGGTGCTGTTTTTATCACACTGGCTCTGTTGGTGCTGGTTTGATAAAACGGCTCTTTGTTTTGCTGATTTTATAACACTGACGCTCTGGTGGTGCTAATTTTATAAGACCGGCTCTGTGGTGGTGGTTTTATCACACTGGCTCTGCGGTGCTGGTTTTATAAGAACGGCTCTGTGGTGCTGGTTTTATCACACTGGCTCTGTGGTGCTGGTTTTATAAGACCGGCTTTGTGGTGCTGTATGGTATGTCCTACATAACAGCACCTTTCATACCAGTTACACAGTGCTTAGGACAAATGGTCCACGCAGGCATGACATAATTGCACGTGGCTTTACGTCTGCGTTCATTCGGGAACAGACCCCGGGCGGCATCCCTCCAACCAGCACCGCAGAACCAGCACGGTTATTTAATCTAATATTATAAACACCGGGCCGGCCCTGAGTGTTGGCTGAATTTCAGTGCCACTCGTGGGTCTGTGGTGCTGGCGCTGCGGTTGCTGAATTTCAAGTTCCTCTCGGGGCTCTTGTGGTGACTGGCTCTGCGGTGCTGAATTTCAGTGCCTCTCGTGGCTCTGTGGTGCTGGTTCTGCGGTGCTGGTTGGAGGGATGCCGACCTCCCCTTTCTCTCTACCTCTGTGCATTGATGTCAGCACAAGATTTGTTGGTCGCAGAGTAAATCGGCCGCACGTACTTGAAGTACAGGGATTTCACGTGCACGCCACAAAGATGCATTTCTTGAGCGCGGGCGTAGATGTTATGACATCACTGCCGGGTAGAGACATGACTAACTTCCAGCGAAGGCCCCGATCTACTGAGTAGATACTTAAACTACTCAGCAAAGCCAAGGATCCAAACCTACTGAGTGGAGACCTAAAAACTACTCATCAAGCCAGTGGCCACAAATCACAAGTGGGAGACATGGCAGTGTTCAGCAAGCCAGGGCCCCAAATCTGAGTGGGGACCCAAACTACTCAGCAATGCCAAAGGGCCCAAATCTCCTGAATGTTGAACCAAGTATTCAGCAAAGCCGGGCACCAAATCTACTGAGTGGAGACCCAAAAACTACTCGCAATGCCCAAGGGTCCAGTCGACTAAGTGGAGACCAAAACTACTCGGCAAACCAGGGTCCCAAATCTGAAGGAGGCAGAAAACTACTCAGCAGAGCAAGGGCCTAAATCTACTGATGGAGGGATTCTCAAACTATTCATCAGCGAGGGCCCAAAACTTCTAAATGAAGACCCAAATTACTCATCAAATGGCCCAAATCTACTGATGGAGACTCACAACCCTCAGCAAATCTAGGGCCCCAAATCTACTCAGACCCAACTACTCAGCAATGCCAGGGCCCCAATCTACGAATGATGAACCAAACTATTAGCAAACCCGGGCACAATCTACTGATGGAGACCCCAAACTACTCAACAATGCCAGGGGCCAAGTTCACTGAGTGGAGACCAAACCTACTCTCAAAGCCCGGATCCCAAATCTGAATGAGGCCGCAACTACTCATGCAGAGGCAAAAGGGCCTAAATCTACTGAGTGGAGATCTCAAACTATTCAATTAAAGCCAAGGGCCAAAAATCTTCGAAATAAACCCCAAATTAACTCATCAATGGCCCAAATCTACTGAATGGAGACACAAAAACCACTGAACAAAGCTAGGGCCCAAATATACTGATGGATACACGAAAACACTCAACAAAGGCAAGGCCCCAAATCTACTCAGACCCAACTACTTAGCAATGCCAGGGCCCCAATCTACTGAATGATGAACCAATATTCAGCAAAGTCCCTGGTACCAAATCTACTGATGGATGACCCCAAACTACTCATCAATGCCATGGACCAAGTCTACTGAATGAAGAACCACAACTACTCACAAAGCAAGGCCCCAAATATAAACTGAATAAAGACCCAAACTCTCATCAAAGCCAGGGCCCTAAATCCTGAGTGGGAGACCCCAAACAACTCAGCAATACCAGGCACGAGCCCCAAATCTACTGAGTGAAACCAAAACTCCTCAGCCAAGCCCAGTGCCCAAATGACTACGCGGGGCCTAAACTACTCAGCAAAGGCAGGACCCCAAATCTACTAATGGAAACCCAAATCTACTATCAAAAAAGCCCATTCTCCAATCTACTATGTGGATACCCAAAACTAACTTAGCAAAGTCAGGACCCCAATCTACTGAGTGGTTAACGACTCAACAATGTGAGGGCCCCAATTCTACTGAATGGAGACCCAAAAACTCCTCATCAAGCCAGTGCCAAATGCTACTAAGTGGAGCCAGAAAGTGTTCATAGTGGAGACCCCCACTAATCAGTCAATAGAAGGGCCTACATCATTCACTCACAGCCAGGGCTCCAAATCTACTAGTTGACTAATCCAAAGTTTTACTCACAAAGCCTGGGCTTTGCCCTAAGCAATGCCTAGGCCAATTCTACTCAGGTTGAGAGCCAAAACTACTACTACTACAAAAAAACAGTAATTAAAAAATTTTAAAAAAAGTCCAAAATTTTGTAATTTTCAAGATAAATGCCTTTTGTTGCCTAGGTCTTTGCCTTCATTTAACCCCTTGCTTGGTAAAATTCATGCAAAAGTGATTTGAGATAGAACGCCTCAAAGGCGTAAAACCCCCAAACCAAAACATAATGAGCATTGCAGTCGTACGCGACATGAACACGCTGACCACAATCAATTTTGCAAGTAGGCTTTCTCGCTCAGTCCTCAGAAACCTGTGTAAAATCAATACAAACGTATCATTTGTTTGCACCACACATTTGACCATTGAAAACGAGAGCATCAAAGGATGCTGTGGCTTACTCGAGAGGTGTGTTTTTAGTTGTTCAATGAGTGACCCCACAAGCAACAAATGGCATGCTAATTGATAATTCCCATATCCTAACTTCCCTTGACTGCATTTTTTCCTTTTCAAAAATCACGTAGCGGACCCGTCTTGTTTTTAGGAGAAATTGCCCCTAATCTAACAAGAAAAATAATGCTTACCGCCTTTTTTTGCGGTGATCATCAGGTATATAGTCTTTTTCCGAAAAGGATGTTAGGGATATAGGCCTATAGCCAGTGAAAATTTGTTTAATTGTTAGGCCAAACAAAACAAGTTTTTTTCCATAGGTAGTCCAAAAACTAAATGTAAAATGCACTTTTTAATTTTTAATTTAAAAAAAAAAATTGAAAATGGGTTTTCCCCAGAAATGCCTCAATCGCTAAATGGCAAGTCAAGACAGCTGCAAATCATACTTATTTACTAATTTAATTTATAAAACAAAAATATTGAGTTTGGATCACTTAGATTCTTAAAAATTAACGTTCTATCATCTCTGTTCGCATTTTTGTTCAAAATGCCAAATTTCCTCAGTAATTAAAAAACAAACAACAACAAATATGGTAAAATGGCTCCAAATTAAAGCACATTGCCTACTAACTGGCACAACTAGAATCCCCTCTGTGCCACTACTCCTTCAACCACTGCTCCACCACCCATCACCCAACCTATTGATCTTGTATCCATCAATTACCTGACTACCCCCACCCATCAACCAAAAACTCCACCACCCATGGAATACTGACTTTGTCCTTGTCAACCCCTGATTTCAGTACTCCCTCAACCAGGGGCACAAAATGCTAACAGACTAACTAATATAGGTTAAAGAAACCTATTTTTGCACAATTTATTGCTTAAGTGGTTATAACAGGGATTAAACAGTAAAATTTAGATGACATTGAGGATTATGCAGGGCTTGTGTATGGGCCCAGGCCAGAGAATAAGTAACAGAAAGTAATGTTACAGTACACATTAACATTTTGTGGGAGAGCACTATGGCCTAGCGGTTAGGGTGCTTCTCTGCGCAAATTTCCATCAAAATTCCCGGGTTCGAATCCCGGTGGTGTCGTGCCCTTGGCTGGGATTTATTCGGTTACTACTAAATTCTGGATTTGATCGGTGTACCAGCTATTGATTAAATCAGAATTACCGCTCTCCTCCATGGTTCACTTTTGGAATTGGGCAAATGGATCATGAAAGCTCCCGTCCTTCGGAGGGGATCGTTAAGCCATCGTCCCCGTGTACAGAGAGTCACAACTGTACATGTACATCGCATTCAGTGTCGAATAAGAGTAGGTGTAAACCCCTGACTGTTCCGAATTCGCCCCTGGTCTAAAAAAGTGGGCCATGTTCGGAGCGTCCGTGTCATGGAAACACGCGGCCCCGATAAGCCACTAGACTGACAATCCTGGCACCACCACAAAGCCATTACAAAGCCATTACCAATGACTTGTGACACGAGCCGACAAACAAAAACACATTAACGGCTGTTTTCTCAACTGTTTATTACACTTTAAGACAAATGAATCTTCTTCCATTTGACATCTCCAATTTTTCAATTTCCAGAAACAAAACTACATCCTCTGTTGACCTGATATATTGTCAGAGTTATTAAACCCTGATCTATGTTATGAATCTAAATTGCATTTGTATAGGCATTCCCCTTCCGGTCAGGAACCAACTCACCACAAATCAACCATTTATTTAGAAAACTTCCCCAACTGTCACCACAGATTCATGAACAAGTATTATTCACTGAGCCCGTCAAAATGAAGTTACTTATAAAATTTTGGTCAGTACAGATCCTCCTGCAACTTTTGGCCTTTTGTTTTTTTTTTTGTCAATTTAGGCTTTCTGGCTTTCTTGAATAAACCTTTTTGAGGAGTTTTGAAGAAATTTGGTATAATATGCTTTGGACATGAAATTAGGGTCTCTGGAAATGAAATGGTCCTAAAATGGGGGTCACTGGAACTGAAAAAGAGCCTGAAAATGAGGGTCTTATAGGTGGCACATCACATTTTGAAACATTTTTATTTTTATGTATCACATTTTTTACCATTAACATTTTAATTTCCAATTCCCCACACACAAACACACGCACAGCATGCCAAACACACACACAAATTCAAAAAAAAAAAAACACACATACACACATTTCATAAAAATGATGAAGTGGCATTCAAGGAAAAAAGAATAATTTTTTTTAGTTGTCATACAAAGAAACTTTTTAAATTTCGGGTAAATACTCCATGTGTGCCAATCATATGTTTATTGCACTACTATACAGTGTGAGTCAATAAAAACCCTACATTCAGGAAAGATTTTTTCTTCAAAGGTTAGAAACATTTATTTTTTGCTTCAATTGTTTGCTTTGGTTGTTTACAGAGATAAACAGGTGCTATCAGAAGAATTTTTATTTGGTGTCCTTTTTGTGTACTTTGGGTTCAGAAACTATGTCAACTTTTTGCGGAGATGACATCAAAATTTCAGTTTGGCCGATTTTAGCATACAATGCGGAGAGACCGACACGACGTATCCACAAAACATTATAGCAAAGACAATTCAACACATGCAATTCAGATAGTATCGATTTCATCTTCTCGCAAAAACATATCAGTTTGAATAAAATGGTCATTGTGTAACATAATTATAAGGTAAAATAGCTTCAAAAAAAATTACCATTCAATTATAAAGAGCCAGTATTGAAAATAACTCCATATCAATTTCTCAGTACATGAACATAATTAAACTGCTCAGAGATTTGTGTTTTTACATCTCTGAAGGTGATTATTTTTGCACAAATACAGTATACTCGCCGTCCATAAATTGGCAGAAGAACTAAAGCTGAAGTTTTAAGTTTTCTGTAAATAAATGGAATTAATCACTTAAAAATTCAATATCGCCCTGCTGTTTTGTTCAAGCGAATACAAAACTTTCTATGGTTTCCCTTTGCTTCCAAGTTTCGTTGTAGGTTAAAACCATGAAATCCTACTGAACCAAGTAAACTGTGGTATTACACCTCTATCTTGACTTCCTTTATTTAGAAATTGAGCATTTTCCACTTCTTTTTCTTTTGTAATCGTCTGGATATTTATTTTTATAATCCTTCATTACTCTCCCACCTCATGTTAGTAATAATAATTTGTGTTATGTTTGTAACTCAATCGCTGCTGACGACCATGTTTACTTCTGTAAACGATGCATCGTTCTGTGGCTCCAAACTCGGCCACTGGTATTTTTAGTCTCGCAGCAAAATAGGCATCACTCTCTCCAAAGTCCAAATTCAGAGACACCAAATAACGTTTTCGAAAGCCTGTTATCCTCTTTATAACCATAGCAACCCATGTGTCAAACAATTCTTAACTATTTTAGTTTTTTTTATTCGGAATTGAAGAACTGCAGAATGGCAGGGTCAGACCCTGGCTATCTATGCCAAAACATAAACATCCAGGCCAAAACATAAGCACATGGGGTGTATATCACACTTGACAATTACTGACCTTGACGCTAACATCCCGCCGCCATGCGGCCAATAGGCGACAGCGACCGAAAAACAAAAATAGGGTAAGACGTCTTCACATTCGGCCTTGGATAGGAATTGGCCTGCTGCTTTTGTTATCAAATATCAAGATCATTGGACGGTCATTATCTCAATAATCGGTCAATACATGAAGATAGATTCTTAAAGTATAATTTCTACAGTTGAATTTGAAGTGGGACCTTAATTGATAGTTTTGCTGGCCTATTTTTGGAAAATTTTAAAAAATGGTGACGTCCACAGCATTGTTTGACGTATTTATTTTGGCCCCGGGGCACCACTCAGATCTATACTCGCTCCATCCGCTTAATACCCCCACGTGGAAAAAGGATCGCATTTTCGCCATCGACGTCGTCTTTGGGAATAAGGGTAATTTTTCACTGTTTTGACATTAATTGTGTGTTTTTGGAACAACGCTCAATTGCCATTTTGGCCTAGAGTAATGGTTATGGACCTTTGCTTAAAATTCCAGAATTTGTTATGTATTCTACCCCGGAGCGTTCTGGAATAGCCACCTCATAATGATTTTTATATCCTACACCCCAACACCTTGTGAATTTGTATATCGGCCTTTAATTTGCATCTTCGATAGTTACTGTGGCAGAGGGTAGGAACCTGCCAACCTAACAGCAACAGCGAATTCTAAAAATAATAAAAAAATGATAAATACAGATATCGGTGTGAATAAATTCACCACTTTTCAAACTTTGCTGCAAAATGCCTACCAAAACTAATACCCTTGAACTAGACGTCATGGCTACAGAGCTACATGCTCGTAGCCAGGCGCAACCTATACTCCTCTAACCTAACCACCGCTATTCACCACACAGCCAAAAATACTATTGGCACATCTGGATGTCCAAATAATGTTTCCATGTGTCTTTGGTAAGACCCTACTAACAATGCATGTAAAAGCGCCAGACAACTATCCCCCCCGTGAACCAAGAGTATTGACTATAATCAGATAATTATTTTTGGTCTTACAAGAAATATTGAGTGTATACAAGTGTAACACGTTCTGTTCGTTCTTGATATTATTCCAAGTGAGTGTTTTTTGGGCCCTATAGACCTTTTGGTCGACTCCTCCATATCACTTTTTGTTTTTCATACAGTGTAGTAATTGGAAATCAGTTTGATGAACATATTGATCCATCACCCAGCACTTTCTTATAGACTTACTTCGTAAGCCAAAAATGCAAATTTTGGTTTTGGGGTTTTACATCTTTCAGGCGTTCTATCACAGCCGTTCTTGCGTGCCTTTTTACAAGTGGGTGTTAATGAAAGAGCAAGACCTCAGGCAACAAATATATTTTTCGAAACTTTCAAATTATCAGAC
>JAMKCH010028477.1:0-26574 GCA_023653785.1 Ophioderma brevispina | reverse complement strand
CCAAATTATCTGATGATCTAACTGACAACAGCCCAGAAATTGGCCAAGATTTTTTTCTGCCATGCTCTCAGGCACATAAAATAAACAAATGAGGAACACAAAGCAAAAAAACTGCCGCATATTGCCAAATATATCATCAGGCAAAATAAAGGGGGGGGGTGTGACCTGCTTAAGTATAAAGCCTTTTAACTTGGTAGAATGGCCTTCACCCCAAAAACCATCTGTAAAGTTTGTGCCATATTTCAACCCAGTTTGATGTGAGGAGCTAAAATGTGATTTTGTAATCACCATAAGAATACTGTGTGAAAAGTAAAGGATTTATTGGTATTAAGCGATCAGCAAAAATGAAATATCCCTAAAATATGATGTACCAGATGGTTTCATGGTCATTTAGAGCATTCCTTGTGAAGAAAACCACCATTTTCAATGCTTAACTTTCGAAGCAATAGAGGTTTTAACGAAGCCGCCATGTTTATTATTACGCGTATCGTTTTGGCAAAGCCATGTTTAGTATTCACACCAACATTGAAAGATGATCGTGGTTAGTCAAGTTCTGGCCTGTATGTAAGGCCTATTTCGTTTACTTTTAACATTGACATTAAACGCACAGCTTTTAATTTAACGTTTTCCTTCAAAATATATAAATTTAGACAAAAAAATGGCTCATTTGTGCCTATAATTTTTATAAAGGAGCATGGGATTCTTGTGAATATAGTTTTTAAAATTAAAAAGTAGGAAACTCTTCATTCATAACAAAGCGCTACTCGGTACATGAAAAGTACGTAGATCTGAACGGGCATTAGTGGGTTCGCAAACTGATCTATAGACAATGGATGGAAACCTGGGCTCGTATTGAGGCACTGACGGCCATATGGGTCATTCAAAAGAGGCCAAAGCAGGTGGTTAAGAGCCGTCATTTATAAAAATTGTTGGCATTGAAATGTGGATAAGCGACAGAAAACACACTACAGATTCAAGCCAATTCATCGAGCTATTGTATTTGCGCGTATTGGATGGCATGTCTCTAAAACGTGGGGGCACCGGATACAATTCTGTGAAAAAGATGTCTCTGGATTGCTATTTTGTTCGGTAGACCAAGATGTCCGCCGTTGCTCCATTCATCTAATATAGTAGCCAATCATTGTATAGAGATCAGTGGTTACAGTGCGGACCACGATAAAACTATGAATATTACAAGACCCTTTTGTCCACGTTTCATGGAGTGTTAAGTGTTTGAGGCCAACTAAAAACCTTTGTTAATTCCACAAAATGAGATCTAAAACACCCCTCTTTACCCTTTCTCAAATCACTGAGGTTTTAAAAAGTGTAGTTTGTTTGCAATAAAAATTTCTAAACGAACGTCGCTCCTATATCCTTTGTGTGCTCAATGAAGTTTACAAGGATGAGGCGGTGGCAAACTGATGAAGTCATGCGATATATTTTCTCTGGCTTCTGTTTCGGTATTGCATGCGGTGTTATAAATATACCACAGAGAATAAACATTGGTAGCTTCTTCAATGACTTGCTTACAGTGGTGTACATTTGTCGGAATAAACTTGGCTTTTTTTAGCAAGGAATTACTTTTTCCAATGGCAATGAAAAAACATCTGGTACGTGTTATTTAGGGATATTTCATTATATTTTTTTTATGTGCCGATAGATTCATACCAATTTTTAATTTGGTCAACCAAAATGGGGCGCAGGCATGCGCACGTGCACAAATCCAGACAGTACAATTAAGTATTAGAAAGTATCCCACAAAAATACTCATTGTTAGGGAGGTAAAAATTAATATTAAACCAAAAGGGCTGAAAAGGAATGGAGCACCACATGGGTTGTATGCATGCATAACCAAAATCCGCTTATATGTAATCAAATGGAATATAATCCAGGCAGCTCAAAAAACTTTCAATCACTCAATGTTCTGGGCTTAATAGTCATGATTAGGTTAATTTGAGGAGTGCTGGCCTTTAAATACGTAAAACTTATGATATGTCATAAACTAATATGAGCAAGGATGCCAATTCCACACAATAACACTGAGTTGATTGTTATAAAAACATAACCATTCTTCTCTAAAATCCACAAAGACGCATCCAGTGTTTCGGATTTTATTGTCAGGTCCCTTTGATCAAATAGCATCAGAACTGAAAATATTGTGAACTTTGATAATCATAAACCAGGAACCATTGATCTAATGAAGATTAAGTTGACTTGCTGCAAATATAGCCTCAGTACAAAACTTAATAAATAATGTTACCCTGACAATGTATCACATCATAGTGCAGCGGTAAACATTTTTGAGTCAAAACTAAATGTGTATCACAAAGCAGGCGTAACATCCACTCTAAAGATGTGTGCAAGGAATTACGTGAGCTCAGTGGAAATAAATCTTGCCAAATAACCCAATGAGATGCTTAAGTACATTGCCAAATATAAGCTGAGGATGACACCAAAAACTTGTCTGTTCTTCTTAGTGCTATCCTCTGTACGCAAGCACCAATGTGGCATTGGTATCCTGTGGTAAATATAGCTACCCCAAGGGAATCCTGCCGTGTAAAATACACGACTATACTGCAATGGATTGCTCTTATCGTACATTAGAAGAAATCCCACCACTCAACAATAAAGCACTCACATCACTGGATTTAAGCAACAATGACATTAGAAATTTACATGGATATGCACACTTCGTGCACCTAGAAGCTCTTCAAGTTCTAGATCTCAGCAACAATAAGCTGGGCAATTCTGATACGAGAACTGTTGACGAGGTCTCCTTCCAAGGTCTCCGATCATTATTAACCTTAGACTTAAGTGGATGCTTGATGCCAGGCCTGATGCAAGGTACGCCCTTTCAAAACCTTACGTCTCTGAAGAAGCTTGATTTAAGTAGTGAGGGTTATGACGGTCAATGTTGCTTTGGAGGGGGTTATGCTTCCTCAGTTTTTAAGGGCTTAAACAATCTTGAACGGCTTGACCTCCACTGTAATGGATTTGATGTACTTTCAAACAGCATCTTCTCTGATCTGAAGAATTTGAAGTATTTAGACCTAAGTAGAAGTCATCTACATTATCCATTTTCCTTTAGGCCACTGGTGCCTCTTTACCAGCTGAAAACTCTCAATTTATCTGACATCACCGGACAGCCTTTCTCACATGTATCGTATTTTCAAAACTTGACAAACCTTATAGAGTTACGTATTTCCCACACATCTCTTATGCTGAATACCACATTTCAATTTTTCTCTAAAATACCTCTACAGACTCTGTCCGTTGATTTAGATGATCAAATACAATATGAAGATGTTTTTGAACCACTCAGAAGAGTTACCCCACTTGGAGTTTCGATCAAAATCAAGCTACAAATGTCCATTTTTAACAGACATATTACCACACCTAACATCATTAGACTCGCCACTGAATTACTTAATGCTTTTTCAAGTAACTGGTAATTCATATAGCAAAATTGAAGCTAAAACATTCCAGGAGCTAGCCAAATGGAATTTGTCCATGCATCACTTGGAGATGACAGGCAAACGTATTGCGATTATTCGCTGGTAGAAATAGACAACGACACATTTTCTTGGTTTTCCTAATCTACGTACACTTGTTCTTGCCAATCACTCCTGAGCTAATATTCAAGTGGTGCGTTTTCACGGTGGTATATGCTACAAAAGTTAGACCTGTCAGGAAACTGCATTTCAAGCATACGACAAGTGCATTGAGTTTGGAAAAAAACCGTTCACTGAAATCTTGGCATGGAGGCGCAAATAATTTTGATGAATCGATATTATTTTGTTTTGATAACTTGGGTGATTTAGTATCACTGGTCATTTAAATGGACCATTCAACTTGGTTAGACTAAAGTGCCTGTCGTTTGGGTCAATCTGCACAGAATCTTACTACATTAAGTTTTAAGTCTATCGTAATAGTTTCTATAGCTTTGAAATGATGTAGGTTTGCCTAAGGTCTCTTCGAAAAAACTGAAGTTACCAACCAACAAAATTGGGCAGGAGAACGGCTGCATATGGTATTTTTGCAAGGGAATTTTGTCACATTGCTCCGCATATAGAACATTTACACCTGCCAGAATGGTATTTGAATGGAGCATTCAAAAAAAACAATTGGCAGTTAGTTTAAAAACGTTCACAACTACCAAATATATTGATCTATCCAACTCCAATCTTATCGATTTCAAGCACTACCTACTTTCTTTCCACAAAACTAGAAAACCTTAAAATTGGCTCAGAATAAGTTGAAGAGCATGGAATCGGTTGTATCGGTCATGCAAGTCTTCTCTGAGATCTTTGGACTATCTTAACAAGTTATTGCAAGCATTTGATGAACACCCACGCTTATATTTTAGCCAATAGACCCATTCTTAATTTGAATCCAACCAACTCAATCTTACAATTGGTTTAATTGTGTACAACATACAAAGCCACTTAACCACTGCATTTTAATTTATATTCAAAACGTCCCCTATCCTGTTGCTAAGAAAAACAATTTAAAGCCTATCTGGATGTGAAAGATCATCTTTTAATTGCACTCCCTGTGTTTTGGAACCTTTTTCAATATTGGATTTACTGATACCATTACATTTCTTCCAAAGAGATATTAATTTTATAGAATTATAATTTCAATGTTCCTAGTCCTAATGACAACCACCCTTACAAAACAAAACCACCCCTGACATCAACCACCTTAACAACAAACTGTAGGTATCATTGGAGATATACCTGGGCTTTGGTATTTTGAGTGTTCTAATATTAAGTGCTATAATATTTGCAATCCTGCGCCATTTTGGTGACATAAAATGGAAGCTCTTACGCACAGGCTATACCAGGGAGGGTGCATTAATGATTAGTGATTGCCGATCTTGATCGACAGATTCGGAAATCCTGATCTGCCGATTTGGTCGAATCGGCTTTGAATCGGGATCGGGAGAAAAGTCATCCTACCGATCTACCTCACCGCTCTCCCAACTGACAAACAAAGCACAAAGTTTTACTAAAAATACAACGATTTTTAAAACTTACCATTTATATTTTTCTATGTGACACTACATTAATGGTCATTATAATGCGCTGCCATCATTTACTACCGCAAGAATCCTGTTGTTTTACCCTGTAGATAATTTCTATTACTTTTGCGTATTTTCGCAATACTTCTGAAACGGGAGGTTTTCCCGCGGATGAAGATCCTCCAAAATACATGGAAATTCGCATCAACATCTACAGTACGTAAATGAGCATGCCCCGTACATATCCATTGCAAGTTGCCGCGCATGGTATGGCTGAAAAGAAGACTCCCACGTGTGTTTCCTCATACGTAATTCATCAGTATATGTAAGCTTGGCCATTATTTTCTTCATTAAAATCATGTTTTTGCTCATTTTATATGATTTAACTCTTCACTTATTTACAAAGTAAATAGAGCTTCATCCACAATGTAACTTCAAACATAAACTTTATCACAAAATTCCCACGACTTAGTCGTGTAAACAACCTCAGTGAGCAAACACACGGCGGCTGAGTAGGACCATCTCAGCACACGAGGGCCACTCCATGCTGATATAACATATATCTGCACAGTGGGGGGTTAAATAATTGATTTGATACACTAGCAACATATAGCACTCTAACTCAACATAACAAACACGTTTGTTTTATTTACGTAACAAATCGACCCTGCCCCCCCCTGCGGGTAAGTGAAGATAGCAACTGTTTTGACGTAAAATATCCATAGACTGTCACATGAATATTGTTTCAAACTCGTGAGAGGGTAAATGGTTGATAGGTTAGTGTGAATTTCACTGCGATTTTGGCGCGTTTTCTAATTTACAAATATAACCTGAATCGCGGATCTGATCGGTCCGATTCAACATTTTATGATCGGAGATCGGCCAGTACCTTCTGGGCTGGATCGGCCATTCACTATTAATGATAAACCCCAAGCTGGTTGAAAATATCAACTAAACCGCTTGAAGTACACTTAAAGGTGGGTTCCATGTGATGTGGGACCCCATGATTTACCCGGAAAGTAGTATCGATTTTGATATCAGATCGAAAGCCGTTATTTCTTTCACTGTAGCCTGAAATAGAGCCCTCAAATCCATTTATATCCCAGATATGAATGAAAAAACCCGCCGTTTAGCTGCGTTAACATCAATTTAGCACGGTATGACTAGGGACTTTGCAATATGCATTATTGCTTCTACCATAAAACAGCAAGGTTGTTTCCCACGGTACTTGACAGGCGTATGTGCAAGTGCCAAGCTTTCATATGAAGTAGAGAAACCACAATAGACATGGATTGGACCAAGCACCTTTAAAGGGGATGGCCCCCCCCTGATCTAATACAGACACATCACACAATCGTGGTTGGTCGCTGTTATCTAACATCGATGTTAGCTGCTGTTAATGACCGTGTAGACGGATTCACTGTTATGCTAACCATTTGGCCATGGGATCAAAGGAAATATTAATTTTCCGGAGAAGTAAACCATTTTTCCACTATAAATACTAATAAATATATAATTACCATTTATTGGTATGTCAATCTTAAAGGCTGCACATTTTATGAAAATTAATAAAAAATGCCATCTCAATTTCTTTTCTGAATATCAGTGACCAAGGGACATACACATGGTACATTGACTCAAGCAAATAATGGCGTTACTGATAAGTAAATCCACCCGGTATGTAGCAGACAAAGCACTTCAGATTCATTTTTTTTATTTGTAACTGCAGAGCAATTGTTACTTTCCATTCAGTTGAAATTATTTTAGGTGTTATCACCGCCCAGTTTAGATTAAGCTGGCCTCGTTCGGAATTAAAATAATCTTTGATGTTCTACTGTAAACAAATCTCATGGTAGATATGTTGCTTGGTGACCTAACATCTTTGTGTAGAACCAAGATCCATAACTTATTGCTGGACCTCATTTCTATTCAATTTACCACCATGTTTTTAGATGAATACAAAAGGAGTGGTCTAGCGACCTATGCTAGCAATGCAGTAAATAAAATAGAAATGAGGTTACATGGCAAGTCACTGTAAGTTAAGTTTGTTTCTGCACAAATATGTTAGGTCACAGTGTGCCAAAAAACTTTCTTTCATGATTTTTGGTTCATCTTTGTTTCCTTTTCGGAAAAATGATAAATATACGGTTAAGGAAAATTGAACGCAAAGTAGAAGCCCAAGGTTTATTTACTTGTGAAAGAGGACAAGTATCTTGTGCTTTGTGTCATGAAAAAAATAGCTCAATCTTAATAGGGGTGGTGATTGCACCTGAAATCTTCTCAATTGCATGGGTAATAACAATGGCTCTGTAATTCCATATAAAAAGTAATTTGAAGTGCTTTATCCTCTGCATACCAAGCAGATTTACTGGATATCAACAGTGCTTATTGCTCGAGTCAATGCAGCACGATGTACATCTACTGGTCACTCATATTTAGGTAAAGAAATTGTGATAACATTTTCAAACAAATGTGCAACTTTTGGACTTGACATAACCCAGAGTATTGAAAGGTATAATATTTAATAATAATCTGTGCAAAAATCAACTACTTCGCCAATATGCGTAATCAAAGTCCTAAATGCAAGCATCTTTCTCTCTTTGATCCCATCGCCTACATGAAAAACTTGTGGTTACTTAACCATAAGAAATCGGTTAGCGCACTAACAGCGACCGACCTTCACTGTTAGTGGCCGTGTGGACAAAAGTTTACTACGAATTCACTGTTAGGCATGACCGCTTGATGACCTTAGTGCTTCAACTTCCAGGTTAACTGATTTGCATCACCCGCCATTTTGGTTTTCATCATCATCGCATCAAGCCGAATCACTTTCTCTCGTTCTGACCACCACTTAGTTTTTGGTATGTTTAGAAATTTTGAAACAAACCAGTTTCGTGCCGGGCTGCACAAGCAAGGGTCATGCCTGACTTTTGGTTGCTAACATCAATGTTGGCTAACTAGAACATGCAGGCTTGTCGTGTGGACGTACCGTCACTGTAATCAGATTGAAATTTTATAGTCGCTGTTAGCTAACATCAATGTAAATAGACCAGTGTGAACACTGGGTGACCTTGACTCCAAAACTGAAGTTTCACGCCAATATTTCAATTCCATTTTGATGTGAGAGCTAAAACGTGATTTTGTAAGTTTCATTGAGTACTGTGTAAAATTTATATTAGTCGGCCAAAATGGAGCACATTTTCCCTCATAACCTTCAAACCAAAAGCTTTTAGCCCTAAGATTTCACAAGGTAAATGAGAAAAATAGTAGCTTTCTTAAGATACCAAAATATTGATCAATTCCGGTAAAATCTGAGGTTCTGGGGATGAGGCTATTAGTGATCAGGCCATGGCAAAAATACCAGTGACAAAAATCGAACAACCCGTTGAACGCAACGAACATAAGCAACGAGATGCAATGTTGGCAGCCACGCGCGAACGTAGCAAAACGTGGTATGACGCGAGCCCTTCAACCTCCAAATAACGTCAATACGCAGCGCGTACTTCCTGGGTTCAATTGGCAATATATTCAATATCTATGCATTGGATTTTTTCATCACTAGTGCATCCCCATGTGTGACCTTTGACCTATGTGTGTGACCTTTGACCTATGTGTGTGACCTTTGACCTCAAATTTGTTCTGTGCTCAGGTCAGCGGTCCTTTGACCAAAGGTGGTCATAGGGCATTTCTACGCAAATTGACCTCTAGATGACCTTTGACCTTTTGGGTCACTCTGAAACCCTGCAAAGGTCAGACTCATTCTTAGTATAGGGCATTTCTATGGAAATGGACTTCAAATTGACCTCTACATGAGCTGCTGTTGATACCACCCAAGCTGATGAAAATGCTGTCTAATAGGTAGAACATTTAGTTGCACATAGTGCAGTATCTACAAAGCCATTTTCTCTTAGAAGGCAACAATGTTGCAAGATGTACCCTAACTACCCTAACCCTATTTGTATATCTGTGGATGAGTTCCACTCAGCAGGGTTTATTAATTTTTTTTCATTAAGTAAAGCTCTATAATGATTCCTATCAGAAAGTTATGGTTTAAAATGTTTTGTACACATCTTGATTCTATGCTCTATTTCTTTTCCTGTTCTTTGATGCAGCTTTTTTGCGTGCATCATTTCATACTGCCATTTTGCGCACGTGTAAATAATGGTGTGATCACCATATAATTCAGGGCTGGAAAAAATGTTTATTTCCCGGTAACCAATAATCGAGATTCCCCTATTTCCCGCGATAGACGGCTGTGAAGCAGCCGCGGCGCCTCGTCAGCGGCGACAGGGGGGTGTATGAAGGTGAAACTTTTTGAAACAATGACGGAAGGAATGACGCGATTTGGTGCACCATTTTTTCACATTTCGAGTATGAGAAAGTCAATGCTGAATGTGGGTGTGTTGTGTAAATGCTGATCACAGAAGATTAGAACAATGAATAAAAACGATGATGTACTAGGACAAAAAATGTTCGTGCCTATTTCTTTCACCACATGCGTATCATGTCATGTCAGCTGTCTCGGTCATCTGTCACAATGCTTATTGTTTAATTTGTTCAGAAACACAATGATTGCGAGGCTCACTCATCGGTTCACGTACCTCCCTCACTGTCACATTAACTTATCAAAGGCTTGTGGAATCCCATGCACGTGGAGCTAAAATTGCGGCCAGGCGGCAAAGATATTTTGGTATTCACATATCTAATTGCTGGTGCCCCTACTAGTAGATCAAGGCAGCTGGGATTTACCAACAATTAATATAGACAAAACTGAGAAAGGCGATTGCTCGCTCGCACGCTCGCGGATATTAATTAACCACAAGAATCATGTAAAGCGAACCTAACGGAACAGATGAAAATATGAATGTCGAAATTAATATTTTGGGTCTTGTTGTTGAAATCTCGTATACAGTTTATCTAAATTGTAATTTTCGGACCGTCAGTCACCGTGGCACCACACGGACCTGTCAAGACATGCACGCTTCTTTGCCTCAAACTAGGCCAAGCTGGGCAAGGGTCGACGGACTTTACTTCACTTTGCCCATTATAACACGGAATTCATCCGACGTAAAACGCCGTATTTTTATATCAATCCGCCATCACAAAAATAACATTTGAAATGGGTTATATGAAACGTTAACATATCTATTCAGGATGTTATTTTTGAAATAGCAAAGGATTTGATTAAAAATATTCCATTGCAAAGTAACCACCCAATAGATGTTTACCGGGCCAGTAACATCGTGGTGTGGTGTAAGGAGGGTGATTACGCACGCTTGCGCGATGTCCCTTGAAACTTTATGAATGAATGGATATAAAAAGGTAAAGCCAACAAATCTACGAACATCGGTAAAGGGAAAGCGACTCTACTCGATACGCACGCATAGTGGAGTTTTAGTGGGCAAATAGTGAACTTAATTTATCATCTCAAAGATCGAAACATTATTAGATTATTTATATTAACAACTGAACACACGATGAAGGTCTTGATCACAATTTATTTCTGTTCAGTTTTCTGCAATTAAATTTGTTGTACGTAAGCTTACAAATTTCCTATTTTTTCTCTTTTTTGTTTTCTTCCTTTTTTTTGGGTAATTACGAATTTCCCGCGAGCTTCCCGAATTTCCCGGCCGCCAGGCGGCCGAGTTACCCAGTTTTTCCAGCCCTGACCATATTGCGTAGTAAGTCACTGCACAGAGGATTTGCAATCAAGTATAGGATTATGCTCTGTAAACCTAGAAGTGCAAAATAATCAAACTCCCACACCAGTCTCACAATGCCTGGTATTTATTGACTTATATGACCAGTATTTTGTGTAGTGTAAGAGATTTGTTTTGTTCTTACATTACGCGCTGTGTCTTCAACGTGCGCGACTTAGACTGTGCCTAAGAGTGTATAAGCGCATTTTGCAGTAAGGTGCAATTAATTACTGTGTACTTTGAAGTATAGTCATCACTTTTGTATAAATTGTAAATTACTCAGAAATTTGTGACATAAATCTAGCTTCTTACAAGATCATGTTCCAAATAGCATAATTATGTTATATCAGTTGCCTCTCCTCTTATCATATGCTTAATTCCCAAGGCTGTTGAACCCCATTTTTCAGCATCATCATATTTTTTTTAAATTTTACCACTATAACCCAAAGACACCTATTTTGGGGGGAAATTTTGCAAAATTTTCACCCTAAACTCCATTTAAAAAAAAAAAAAAAAATTGGAAATTTATCACCACTCCAAAAACCCCTATTTTGGGGCAATTTGGCTGTTTCTCACCCAAAGACCCTTATTTTTTTAGTCCTCTGTCACCAAATGCCCCAAGGTTTGGAAGTGCCAGCCTTAGACCCCAAAAAAATAAATTGTTTGTTTGTTTGTCCATAGAGGCTCTCAAAAGAGTAGGGTCGGTAGGTCGGAGATTTTTTTTTTTTAAGAATGGTAATAAATCAAAACACAACATTTTACTGCTTGTACTCTTTTTATTCAATAGCCATCGATTCAAACAACTCGTCCAACTCTGTCATTGTAACGTCATGGAAACCAATACAGCAACGATAAACAACAACAACAACAAATACTAAATGCAGACAAAACAACTTTGGAATACAGCTTTCAGTATTCCAGAGCCAAAAATCAGTATTTTTGACCCAAACCAGTATTCTTGCAAATTTGTTGCCCAAAGTTAGTTCTACAGCCTGTATATAGCAATATCAGTGCAGTGAAAGGCCAATTTGGCACAAAAATGTTTTCAATGACATGGAGTTCAAATGTAAAAGTCTAAACTTTAAAGGCTCATAACTTGAAAACTAAGCTACCTATGTACACATGAACTGCATCATGAGATAGAGCTCTTTAAAATACAGCTTTTCCAGAAAAAAATGGACAGACCTCCGCCATCCCCCATTTAAGGAACTGTCGGTGGAAAACTAAGTCCATATGGAGATTTTTTAAAATATTACATCAAAAAGAAGAAGTCTAAATTTTAAAGGATCATAACTTGAAAAATGAGCCATCTACATGCAACTGCATCATGAGAGAGCTCTTTATATTACTCTTTCCAGAAAAAATGGATGGAGTTCTACCATCTAAAGTCCCCTATTTAAGGAACTGTCAGTATGAACACAGTCCATATGGAAAATATTGGTTAGCTACAGTAGCACATTACAAATAAACTTAAAGTCTAACTTTAAAGGCTCATAACTTGAAAACTAAGCTACCTATGCACATATGAACTGCATCATGAGATAGAGCTCTTTAAAATACAGCTTTTCCAGAAAAATAGACAGAACTTTAAGGAACTGTCGGTGGGAACTAAGTCCATATAGATTTTTTTTAAATGCACGAAAAGTATAAAACTAACTCTAAACTTTCAAAGCTTGAAAACTTTAAAACAAAACCACTATAACAATTCAATGTAGATCTATCCCTTTGCACCAAGTTAAATTGTTAAAATACCTCCAGAAGACATTTAGCATACAGCAGTTAAATGGTTAAATCAAATTATTAATGTGGGTGAACCATCCGAAAGTAACCCATTTTAACAGACTTTATATATTGAAAATATTTCAAATCTATGTTCTTTTATTCACTTTGTAAAGATATTGCCCTCTTTAGTGAGCTTTACTCTTCTGTATTTACTTATTTTCCGACTTTTTATACACTTTATTTTTATTTTAGTACCACAACCATTTTCCGTATTTTTTTAACGAAAACGCACGTCCGTATTTCGCATCATTTTACGTACGAAATACGGAAAATCCTGAAGTTTTCCAAGACTCTGAAAACACCCAAATACACATTGGTACAGGTAATATTTCCTAGATTTGTGATATTTATTTTGTAAATTAATTTTTATACCAAATACCTGAGGTTTTTGGGTTAAAATAGTAAAAAAAAAAAATTAATGAAATAAAAAAAAATATGGTCGGGACCGAGGTGCACAGTCGGTCGGACCAGGAAAAAACAATTTTTTTTTGGGCCTTACTTACACCTATTATCCATTCTTTATGTTAGTGCCCCCCACTAACTCCACCTCATCTACCACTCACTTCCCCACCTCGCGACTACCGATTTTCGTCACCACATCAACCACCATGTGTCAACAACATTAGAAAACAAGGCAGTACTCGAACTACAAAGGATCCCCGCTCATGTGGTAGAGAAAGAGGGGAAATGTAAACTGAAAGATCACGGGAGGATTGTGATGGAACCCAGGAGGCTCTACCATAGCAGTTCAACCCTTGGATGACCCCAGATGACCTTGAAAATTCTGGTATTCAAATGTTGACAACACCCACCAAATTTCACGACCAATTGACCATACAACCATTTGTAGGTGTTGACCTTGGATGGCCCCACATGCCTTAAAATGACCCTTTAAAAATATTCAGCATGAATGTTACCACACACACCAAAGTTCATGACCATACAACATTGGCAGGATTTGACATGGATGACCCCAGATGACCTAGAAATGCCTTGAAAAAAAATGTTGGACTGACCCACGAGGTTTCATGACCATATGACCACTATAGCACACAAAGTCCATGGTTTTCCATTTTTATCTACATTTATTTATTCATTCGTTCTCATTCAGAAAGAGGGGTGGATAGAAACTTAAAAGTGCTTGTTACGATATCTTTGGGACCCCATTACATGGAATAGCATCAAATTGATATCAAACAAAAAGCACCTCTTGTATTTGAGTGGTTCTTTCTTCTTTATTGTTTCCCACGCACTTCCGGTTGTTTCAAAATGCTACTAGTGCCAGATACTTGGTCGGATTGAACCAAGCATGCGGCCACAAGAAACCCTGACCAAAGCTTCATATAGGGTGTACACAGTTTAACCATAGGGTCAATAGAGGTCTCAAACAATGTTTCCTGTGACGGGCCATATGGCTGCTACACAGATTTTTAATCCAAGTTCATTTAGGGTAAAAAAGGGGCGGCCAGTCTAGCTTAAACACTCTTAATAGCTTCAAAATGCTACTAGTGTTACACAATTAACGTGATCTTGACCAAACTTCTTCAGAATAACCCTGACCCAAGTGCCATACAGAGTGGTTACAGATGGCGGTCAAAGGTCACGCAGGGGTCATAAGGCAGTCGCGCTTACCCCCTTTTTGCGTTTTGCCACAAATCAACTGATATAATCACTAGACTGGTCAGAAGAAACCGCTGACCCAAGTCCATACGAGATGTTCACAGACTGCGGTTAAAGGTCACGCAGGGGTCATTACAGGTCATGTTGCGCTAAACCTCCTTTTTGCTGTTTATGCCACAAATCAATTGCTATAATCACCATTCTTGGTCAGAAGAACCACTGACCCAATGCCCATATGGGGTGTTTACAGATTGGGGTCAAAGGTCACGCAGGGGTCATTACAGGTCATCTCGCTCTTGCCCTCCTTGTTGTTTCTGCCACAAATCATTTGCAAAAATCACTAGACTTGGTCAGAAGAACCGCTGACCCAAGACCCACATGGGGTGTACACAGATTTGGGTAAGGTCACGCAGGGACATTACAGGTCAGTCGCTCTTACCCTCCTCTTTGCTGTTTATGCCACAAATCAATTGCTACAATCACAAGACTTGGTCAGAAGAACCGCTGATCCAAGGCCCATATGGGATGTTCACAGACTGCGGTTAAAGGCACGCAGGGGTCATTACAGGTCAGTCGCACTTACCCTCCTTTTTGCTGTTTCTGCCACAAATCAATTGCTATAATGGTCATCTTGTGGTCATTTTGGCTAATACACATGAAAATTTCCCACTTTGACAAATAAGGTGCTCTGAATATGACAGCTGTGCACATTCATTGTCTGTGGTCAGTGCACATAGGGTGTACACAAAATTTTGATTAGTGATCAGCAAGTGATCATTACAGCCAAATAGTGCCCCTTGACATGACATTCAAACAGATGTCTGGCCTAGTCATCAAGTGATCATTTGATCCCCACGGCTAGGTTCGTGCTCTTCGAGCACAATTTGCCTCTAGTTCTTTTTGTCATCCTGAAATTTCAGACTTCAAATCCATTTCTTTCCCAAGGTAGAGAAAAAGAATTCCATTTTAATAGTAAAACCGTCAATATTAGCAGAGTAGTGAATAGGGCCTTGCAATATGTATTATCGCTTCGACATTAAAACCACAAGTTTGTTTTTAAAAAACTTGGTGGTGAGTGTATGCAAGTGCTGGGCTCTCATATCAAGTAGAGAACACAATACACTGAAATCCGAACACACGCCTTTAATGGAAAAGTCTCTGAAGTAAGCACAAAAGCTTTGTAAGGACTAAAAGTTGCAGTTCCATTTATTTTGGAGAAATATAAGGCAGGTATTATGCATTTTGCATCTTGTGACGTGTGTGAAGTCTACATAAATGTTACTCCTGTCACCAATTTTCGATGAAAATTATTTTCACCTACTTATATCTTAAAATTTTCCTGATTGAAAATGCTTACAAATAGTGCACAACTGCAATATCACAATGGTGTTTGTCATGATACATGATATAGGAGAGTCATCAAGAACATCCCTACTCTGTGATGCCATTAAGTCTTTTCCAAAATATATTTTGAATGATTATAAAATAGAAAGTACTACAAGTTAAAACTTACAAGATCCCCCTTGGGGTTAAGAGAGACTTTGCACAGTATTACTCAAGAATAAGTGGGGAAAACTTGGTAAGAGAGTTTGCACAGGTTTACAGAAGAATAAGAGTGGCAAAGTCTGAAATACACAAAGTATGACCTTTGACCTGTCTGTCACAGTGCAAGCAGCGGTAGATACTAAGGTCGTGTGGTGTAAGTGCCATCTAGACCGGGTCAGGGGTCAGGGGTCTGATGGTTACAGGCAGAGAAAGATGGACAGACAGACGCTGACGACAGATTTTGCTATGACAAAAGCCCCCATCCACAGGGATAAAAACAAAAGGGAAAAACTTCTTTATGTATGTACATAAACTCACATTTACTGTAGTACACTTGTACACTTTTATAGAAACTTTGAGACTGCTCTTGCCTTGCTAACCACTTTGGTATTAATTGTAATAAACTACTCAGATTTTTGTTTTTAATTAACAGGTCTATTGGATGGCCATAACATTCTCAAACAAAACCCTAACCATATCTGTAAGATTCAAGAATATGCAGGGCTTTAAGTTGAAAAAATATATCATTTAGTCTAAAGCACAATATTGTGCTTCAGAGAGTGAGTTAGAGAATAAAAGACATGATTTTCTCTTGTTGATATCCAACATTGTGTCATTCTGGATGAGCAGGTTCAATATTTCGAGTGGTGGATAGCTTGTTATCTTTCCTATGCAGCTTTTATCTGTTTTGTGTAAATCATAATATTATTACATGTATAAAGGATATAAAAAGTTTAATAAAAATGTATACCATACCTGCTTTTTGGAACTCCTCAAAGCCTTCCAAGCCTGGAGATTCTTCTTTTAATCTTTGCATTGTATACTGTAGTAAGATAAAAACAAAATAAAAATAGATAAAAAGTAAAGTTTCCTTATTGTTTTAAATGGGAGACAATACAAATAGTTTGTCCTAATTTGCCAAAGTAGATGTTATATGCAGCTTTGAGAATAAAGATATTGTTTTGAGATCCATCCAACATCCAACATGTCTTAACTAGCAAATAGATCGCCGATGCCATTTTGAGTGCTGTTCTGCATAAAGATAATAATAAGGTTTTTCACACTGAGCCGGTAATCGATCACTTTTGCGATCGATCAGCGTCTGTAGACTTCAAACTAGCCACCACATTCATTATAATACTTCACCAACTCTGACACACATATCGCTGTTGTGCTTCCTCAAATAACAGCACACATTCGTCCACTAAATGCACTTACTCAAGAGTCTATTCGCCATGTTGAATTTCCTTAATCAGTCCGTTCAATTTCAGGAGCGGAAAACTCAATTTCTGTGCGGAAACAAACCAAGGCGACAAGTCATATCACTTAAAAGATGGCCATGAATCTCAAGTCAACTACAATCACTGTCACAAAAGCCTCAAAAAGAAGTATTTTGTGAAAGCAGCAGCTCATTAAATCCTTCCTTTCGAAACTTTTACATCGTAACTAAGGCGTTATTGCGCATGCGCGTGTAGTATTCAGAAAACGGCTGCACTAGTCTTCAAAAACGGCGATCGATCGCAAAAGTCGATTGATCACCGGCTCAGTGTTAAAAGTCTTATTTCACAATCATCTCTGTTAGCCTGTTATGATAAGTGATTGTGTGGTCCATTGGATAGATTGCCGAACCCACACCCCAAAGTTGTGAGGTTTGAGTCCACTGTGGCTACATATTGTTGCTGTTGAAGTAATGGCGTTTTACCCAAATTACTCCTCTCCAGTGTTGTAAAAATGGGGACCATATTATTAAATTCTGAGACGGTACAAGGTACAGACTTGCTGGTGGAGGCAGCGTAGTGGATCCCTTCAGCAACATTATAGGTTTAAGTCTGGCCCAGTTCCATTTTCCCTTTTCAAAACCAAATTTTGCCAACATGATTACTCATAAGCATCTAAGGGTCCTCACACCGCACTGTTGGGTGTATCAACTACGCGTATTTTGCCTTTGTAATGCGTGTCACTGGCAAGTGCTTGTGATGTACGTGAGCATATAAGGAACGCTTGTGTGTACATTTTATTTTGCTCCGAACGTTTTTCAATGTTTCATTTGAAAAAGTGTATTGCTTTGAAAGAGGGATGGCATTCTGTTTCTTTGTTTACAGGTCTTCCCCCCTTTACTTTACTTTTTACAGGTCTAAAATAATAATTTACCTTTATTCGTATTTTTCTTTATCTTAAATAATTTACTTAAGGGATTAGCAGCCGATAATGCGAGAGAACGAAAAATGTGGAAATCCTTTTTTTAACATAATAATCGGAGATAATGTCCAATAACTGCTTTAATGTGAAACAAACCACGAAATAGTGAAAATACAATTACGTATTTGAGAATTTGTCAACAAACCCGTCTCCCGCAAATAGAAATACAGCGCTGGCGTCTCAAAATCTACATCAAACAGCGATTGTGGGTTACACCATACCGAATAAACAAAGATCAATAATATTTGGTTGTTTGAGGTAAACTATTGATCATGGTGCACATTATCACACGCTTAACATCGTTATAGCACTGGAAAGGGCTTTGATCTCAGAGTCGGATAATTTTGATACGCACGTATAGAAATTTACAGATCAGATAAAAAGTCTGCCTTGTCTTACTACCAGGGATTTTAAGCCAAAACCACTCGCAGGTTATATTCGCATATCCCTGCCGCCAGAACAAAATAACAAACATGAATTTTTGATGATTTTTTTAGATGTTTTTGGATCAGCAACTCGCTGCTTAACCTTTAATTTAATTCAATTGTCCATTCTTGCTTAATAACATTCACACATCCAATGACCCATATTGGCAACATGATTCCTAATAATCTTAAAAAGTAATCATAATGAATACAACCAGTTTATTTGTCAAAATTTTGACCAAAAATCCATGTTTTGATTAACTGTATTTCCTTCTTTACCTGGGGCACTCAATCAATGGAAACCAATCAGATTGCTCACATGTACCGACGTGTAATTACTTTACTCTCTACTTGACATGAGTGCCTGGCACTTGCATACACTCAACTTGCGATTTAATGGTAATCCGTATTGCAAGCCCTATTCTCGACACTCTGCTAATCAGCAGATAGTGATGGTAACCTTTAATAGTGCTTGTTCACTTTAGGTCTATTTGTTAATTTGGATTTGAGAGCCTGGCACTTGCACATACCACCCCATCACGTACCTGGGAAACAAACTTGCGGTTTTGATGGTAGAAAGCAATAATGCACATTACTAGGCCTTATTCACAACTGTGCTAATACTGATGGTTAACCATAAATTGGGCAATTTTTTTGTTTATAATGTTCTTGGGAATGAAATGGATTTGGAGTGGCTCAAATTTCAAGACGACAAACGGCCTTTCAGCGATATCAAATCGAATAATACTTACTTCCGGGTAGTTGGGGGGGGGAACTACCCTAATTTTCATGACTGATCATGTAGGTGATTTGATGGATCTTCAAAAGAATTTTAGCTTAAGGTCTGAGATGGTTCCATGAGGAGAAAATGAGTTTTCATCTCCTCGTCCCATTTTGTACAGGAACGACGGCGTGAAACCTGTAACACGGATGTGGTGTGAGGACTCTCTCCCCGTGGATGCGATACAGGACCCCATGGAGGTTTTACGAGTACCCCATGGAGGTGATAACGAGGACCCATGGAGGTGATACGAGGACCCCATGATTTTGAACCAGGACCCCTGGAGGTATACCATGACCCCCTGGCGGGTGATACGAGACCCCATGGCATGTGATACAAAGACCCCATGGGGTGGTCGAGGACCCCATGGAGGTGGTACATGGACCCCCATGGAGTGATAACCAGGTTACCCCATGGATTGTGATCCCAGGACCCATGGAGGTGATACCAGGACCCCAGGGAGGTGATACGAGGACCTACCCCATGGAATTTGGTGGAAAAAATTTTACCAGGAACCCCATTGGAGGTGGTAGACGAGGACCCCAGGAGGTATACGAGGACCCCATGGATGTGATACGAGGACCCCAGGGTGTGATACCAGGACCCCCTGGATGTGATACGAGGACCCCATGGATGTGATACCAGGACCCCATGGAGGTGGTACCAGGACCCCATGGAGGTGTACGAGGACCCCATGGAGGGTGGTACGAGGACCCCAATGGAGGTGAATTACGAGGACCCCATGATTATACAGGACCCATGGATGTGGTACTGGACCCCATGAGGTGATCAAGGACCCCATGGATGGTGATACCAGTACCCATGGAGGTGATACTAGGACCCATGGAGTGAACGGGGACCCCATGGAGGTGATACGATGACCCCATGGATGTGATTACGCATGACCCCCATGAGGTATACGAGGACCCCATGGAGGTGATAACAGGACCCCATGGATTGATCCAGGACCACAATTGGGGTGGTACGAGACCCAATTGGAGGGGATACGAGGACCCCATGGAGTTTGTAGTGGACCCTACCCAAGGAGGTGGTACGTGGACCCCATGGATGTGATACGAGACCCCATGGAGGTGGTACGTGGACCCCATGGAATGTTATACCAGACCCCTGGAGGTGGTACTAGAACCCCCTGGATGTTATACAGGAACCCATGTAGGTGGTACGAGGACCATGGATGTGATACCAGGACCCATGGAGGTGGTCCGAGGACCCCATGGATGTGATACCATGACCCCATGGAGGCTGGTAACGTGGGACCCCATTGATGTGTAACGAGGACCCCATGGATGTGATACGAGACCCCATGGAGATGATACGTGGACCCCATGGATGTGATACGAGACCCCATGGATTGTGACTACCAGACCCCCAATGGAGTGGTGTAACGAGGACCCCATGGATGTGGTACCAGGACCCCATGGAGGTGGTACGAGGAACCCCATGTATTTGATACGAGACCCCATGGAGGTGGTACGAGGACCCCCAGGATGTGATACCAGGACCCCATGGAGGTGGTACCAGGACCCCATGGAGGTGGTACCAGGACCCCATGGAGGTGTACAGGACCCCATGGATTTGATCCAGGACCATATGGAGGTGGACGAGACCACCATGGAGGTGATACCAGGACCCCATGGAGGTGGTACGAGACCCCCCATGGAACTGTGGTACCAGGACCCCATGGAGGTGTACGATGACCCCATGGATGTGGTACGGGACCCCATGGAGGTGGTACAGGACCCCATGGATTTGATTACGAGGGACCCATGGAGGTGGTACGAGGACCCCATGGATTGAATCAGGACCCCATGGAGGTGTACGAGGACCCCATGGAATGTGGTACTAGGACCCCATGGATGTGGTACGTGGACCCCATGTAGGTTTACGGACCCCTGGAGGTGGTACGAGGACCCCAATGGAGGAATATGAGAACCCCCCCTGGCGGTGGTATGAGACTCCATGGATTGTGATACGAGGATCCTATGAGGTGGTACGAGGTACCCCAATGGAGGTAGTACGAGGACCCCATGGAGCCCGGGGGGGGGGGGGGGCAACTCAGATATGCAGTGTACATGCTGACCAATTTTTCAAAACACCCCCCAAACGAGTTTTTCTTTGTGAGCAAAAGTACCCCTAAACAAGTTTTTTAACTTTAGCGCGCTTTCCTCTTCTTCATCCAAAAATTTACCCCTAAACAAGTTGTTTAGTGCGCTTTCCTCCAAAATTTAACAACCCCCAACAAGTTTTTAGCATGCTTTCGGTGCTTCGACCCCCAAAAAAATTTACCCCCAAACAAGTTTTTTCCTAATTAGAACCCTTTTAAACAAGGTGGTAACAAGGCGAACTGTTTTACGCGATGCGTAAATAATGTCCCCGCCGACTGTCGCGATCACTAACATGTTGATAAAATGCAACTACAAACACCCCACCACCCCTCTCCAACATGGCCGCAACCCCCCCATCTGCCCATACCCCACAAAAAGCCCACCCCCCTCCCAACACCCCCACAACTCCACAACACTCTACAACACACCACTCCTGCAACACCCCACCCCTGCAAACACCCCCCCTGCAAACACCCCACCCCCTCCTTAACACTCCCTCAACCCCCCAACCCCCCGCAACCCCACCCCCAATATCCCGTAACACACCTACCCCTTCCCACACCCTGCAACCCTCACTCCCCTCCCCCAACACCCCTGCAACAACAACGCCACTCCCCTCCCCAACACTCCACAAGACCCACCCCCTCCCCAACACCTCACCCCCCAACGTCCACAACACCCCCTCACCTCCCCCAACACCCCGCAACACCACCCTCCACCCTCCCCACCACCATGCAACAAACACCACCCCCTCCCCAAACCAGCAAACACCATCCCCCCTCCACCACACCCCACTCCTCGCCCCACCACCCTGCACACCCCACCCCTCCCCACTACCCTTCACTCCCCCCACCAACCCTCCCCATACCCTGTCCATACTAACCCAACCCCCTCCCCAACACCCCAACCCCCCCCCCCTTATTTTTATTCCTTCTCCTTCTCCCTGAAGTTTTACCTACATCCTACATACCCTTTCATAGATACACCACTTCACTCCTTTCATTCCATCATCATTTTCAATACCTACCACCCATACATGACGATACTTTACGAATTGCAAAAAAGATGTGCCCCTGACGGCTTTCGTTGCAGCGCAGGGAATTTGAGTATCCATGACCGTTTCAAAAATATAGCAATTACAACTGATTTTGCTATTAATTAGCTCATTTAAAAACGGGTTAAAAAAAGAAAAAACCTAAAAAATTAAAAAAAGGGAGATTTTGCTAGGGAGCGCTTGCGTACCGAGCCCCTCACGGACGGTGGTCCAGGGCAATGCCCCGGATCGGTCGAGGGGGCGCAGCCCCCAAAGCTCCCTGCATTCCTATTGCTTTAAAGCATTGGAGCCCTTAATTATACAGACCAATGCCAACTTTGGAATAAGCTTTCAGTATTCCGTCCACATAGAACCAAAAATCTTAGAAGTATTTTTGACCCAAGAATGACATGAAAAGGTTATGTAAAGGCTAAACTTTAAAAGCTCATAATTAAAACTAAGCTACCTAATACATATGGACTGCATCATGAGATAGAGCTCTTTAAAATACAGCTTTTCCACCAGAAAAAGGACAGAGCTTCCCGCCGTCCTCACAGCCGGCCCATTGAAGGAACTGTCAGTAGAACTAAGTCCATCGAGAATTTTTTTTGGTATATTAAGCATGAAATAAGTCCCGAATTTTTGGAAGATCAATCATTTGACAATTGCATCATGAGAGCGCTCGTTGAATACCTTCTCCTTAAACAATGGAGTTCCGCCAATCCCTTTACTAATACCCATTTAAGAACCGTCAGTAATGACTATGGAACGTAATCTTCATGGAGAATATTGTTTTAAGTACAGTAGCAATTAAAACTAAGTCAAACTTTAAAGTTGCTCATAACCTTAAAACTAAGCTACCTATGCACATAAGAAACCGCAATCAGGAGATAGAGCTCTTAAAATACAGCTTTTCCAGAAAAAAGAACAGAGCTCCGCCGTCTGACGCCCATTTAAGGAACTGCAGTAGGAACTACGTCCATATAGAGTCGTTCTTACAAAGTACATGAACAATATCAAGGCCTGAACTTTTAAAGCTTGAAAACTTCAAACACAACTCTATAACAATGCATTGTTGGTTGGTATAGCCCTTTGCATTGTTGCAGTTAATAGTTAATAATTACAAAATACCATCAGAAGACATTTAGCAACACAGTTAAATGTTAAATTCAAAATATTAATGTGAGTGAACCATCCGAAAGTCTGGAGAAAAACGTGTCGAACAGTTTAACAGACTTTATAAAAATTGAAAATCTTTCAAATCTATGTTCTTCTTATTCACATCTGAAAAGATCTTGCCCTATTTCCTTAACTTTAATTGTTCTTTGATTTATTTATTTTTCTTTACTTATATATAATGGAATCGGGAGATTTGCTAGCCAAATCGGGAGACGGGAGAACAACCCGAAAAAACCGGAGTCCTCCCCGCGGAAAACGGGAGAGTTGGCATCCTCTGACCAACGTGGGTTAAACATTTTATCAGGACGCACGAACGGACGTGTGCTCTATTTTATTAATAGTCCCTTTCCGAACTCGTCGGTCGTGTGACAAATATGACCCCTAAACATTTTTGCATAATGGTCACAATATGCCTTAATTTGGGGGTTACAACAGATCATGGTATGTTGTCAACCGAGCTTCTTGGGATTTCCACGATTTTATCTCCATCCAGACGCCCATGAATTATGTCCGAGTTTGACATCAATTGATTCAGTAACAATTCATGATGCTTTCTTTTCAATTCAACACATCGTTCCCAAGTATAATCCTAATAATCTCTAAGCTATCCTTTTGTCCCAAAAAAAACTCAACACTTGGTGGCAGACGCCATAAGTTTTGAACAAAGCAACCGTGACTACTTATTCTTTGTTATAAAACTAAAGAGAGGACTGTTGCTAATATCTTCTAAAGTTCATAACTGTAGAGTCAATAGTTTTTTAAGCTATTGACCCCCCCCGACAATCAGTACGCCCGCAAAAAGAACCCATTTTAACTTAACCAAATTGAGGCGCTATTAACTACAATAACGGCACTGTACGTTTTGCGCCCCATAACCCCATATAATTCTAAGTCCAACCACCATTTCCGTTTTTTTTAAAGACGCTACTGCAAAACCGACTGCCCCCTCATTCATGCCCATATTTTCGGAAGTACTGGAGGTGACATGGTTGAATGACTTGAATGTTTCCATTGGTAATAACAGCTTAAAAACATGCATTTTTTAACAACACTTAAAAAATCCGAATTAGAATGTTATCACAAACTCTGTCGGATTGTCCAAATAAACCGCATTTGGAATTAGAGCTATCATTCACACATCAGTTTTGGTGATGGTACACAAAGAGTTAATTTTAACCAAATTTAAATGACAGAGGAATATACTGATTTGTTATGAGGTTGGTGGTGTTGAAAACAGAGTTTTTAAACCTTCATAAAAAAGTTTGAGAATGTAAACATTATTTTCAGTAACAAGCAGGTTGCAGCCCCACTATTTTCGTTTGATGTAATGTGGAGTTTGTCTCTGACTTGCTCATAGTTTTATACCGTCTTTAAATATTATTTATACCAATAAATTAATGTTTTTCTCATTAATCGTTAAGTAATAAGTAGTAAGGCAGTCATTGGACATAGAGAAGTTGTCTTCTGCCAAGAAATTGGCAAGTAATGTTGATTGCAATCAATATTAATTGCCATTCTGTTCTCATTGCAGTATTGTGGTTAACAGATCCTCAGTTTTGTAAAAATGGGTTCTGCAGGTGACTTGATTTTTGGGATCAGATTTAAAAACTATGACTCTAACGTTATGAACTTTTCAGGGATATTAGCTAACAGTCCTATCTGACCTTACAACAAAGAATAATAGTCAAGTGCTTTGTTCAAAACTTATGGCGCCTGCCACCAAGTGTGCGTTTTTTTGGGACACACGGTACAATCCATAGGAAACACCGCAGTCATGGGCGGGTGGACTAAAAATGCCTGATGAAATAGATTATGGTGCAGAATTTTTGCAGATTAGTTTCATGGGCATGCCCAAACTAAATTTAATTAAACATAATTTTTTATCTTATGTCGATTGCTAAAATGATGGCCCATACAGGTCCATTCGATTCACATCCTATTTAACTAAAATGAACACACTCGCAAGCTAACAAAATGGTGTTATTCTGTTGTCCCGTACGGCCCGACCGTACCGTCTATCTTCCAGCAAACTTACCAAAACTTTGATGCTGTTCAGAGTCTGTTTGTTTTTAAGCACGATTCAGACGCAAGTCTCGAATGCAATTGTGGACCGCATATATGACGTCCTGGCTACAGCGCAGCGTTCATAACAATTTCAATACTAGCGACAAACAAAAAGGCGAGGATGATGCGATAGTGCCTGGGAGGTTCTTGTATTTCAGGATTCGATGTTACTCTTGGCATGGTGCTTCATGGATGTAAAAAGTTTCAGATTACCAACAAAAATATTACAGGGAGGTAGTTTTCGGACATGCGGAATAGGAGCGACAGTTGTACAAGACATACTATAAAAGAAATGTACCCTAAACGCGTTTGAGCCAAATTAAAAAAACTAACCCTTTTTTATGAAAAATCGGCGTTTTTGATACCTGTGACGCGACAGACACTAAAAAAACACCACTTTTTCACGTGTTTTTTGGTCACGATGTTGTACATCATTATTGTGAGTGGACCCCCCCGGCGCATGCGAGGTGGGTACAAGGACCAAGGAGGTGGTTACGGTACACGGAACCAAGGACAGAGTGGTACGGAGGACCAAGGATGTGGTACAAGGAACCCCAAGGATGTGGTACAAAGGACCCCAAGGATGTGGATATGAGGACAACATGATATCATTTTTTTTTGAGGACCCATGGATTGGCCACAAGGATGGACAAGGATGTGGTATGAGGGACCCAAAGGACATGGTACAAGGATTCAAAGAATGTGGTACGAGGACCCTAAGGATGTGTTATGAGGACCCATACATATCTGGACACCAATCAAAACATGCTTGCTTCAAAATGTACAGTCGTTTTTCAGCAGGCACATCTTTAGGAAACATTGGTGTATTCGTGATAGAAAACAAAGACATTCCATAACATGTTGAAGTGTATGTAGACTTTTTGACTTCCATGATAAGCAAGATCAGAGGATGAGATGCAAAACAAGTTGAAGAGATGCTTTTCAGGATTAAAATAACGAGGTGTGATGCACTAGGACCTGCTTAAATACAAAATCATTGAAAATTTGATACCAAGAGTTAGGTTGGTCTGCATCTGTGATGTTATTTTCTCAATACTGTTTTAGCATATGTTGAATTATGCTTGTGTTCAAAAATTT